>BHDV01013233.1:45032-62899 GCA_005406045.1 Adoxophyes honmai
GCTACGCCGACCGACGGTCAGCGCTGACCGTCGGTCGAGCACTGTTTCAGGCCTAAGTTTCTATGTTTGTGTTTCCAATTTAGCGATTTAGTCATTAGATGTGAATGGTTTTTGCTCTAAACAGTTTAAATTTAGCGACTGATGATGTATCGATAAGTGATTACATTATAAAAAAATTTTGAACGTCCGTCTAGGTAGGTCTTCCCCTCCCAACAAACCCATTCGCACTTCCAGCATAAGTCTGTTTAGTAAATCTTCTTTCATCCATATGATTTCAGGCTCGTAATTAGACTTTTCTTTTTCATTCGTGGATGATATAAGTGGTGACTAAAGCAATAGATGAAATGAGATGAAACATATCCGTACCAATATATAAATGTGAAAGTGTGTGTGTTTGTTTGTTTGTCCGTCTTTCACGGCTAGACGGAGCGATGGATTGACGTGATTTTTTAGGTAGAGATAGTTTAGGGCATGGAGAGTGACATAGGCTACTTTTTGTCTCTTCAAAACCTTTCCCTAAATTGAGGAGTGGAAGTTTTCAATGTAGAAAGCTATAAAATTGGTATGTGTGCTATCTCTTCTGTGATACCCCGAATTTAATGCGAGCAGAGCCGCGGGCAAAAGCTAGTATATTATATTAGGTAAGGCATCCAAAATTAAACACAGACAAGACGGAATTGCCTGTAAATTCAAGTGCAGACGAAGTCGTGTGCAAAAGTTAGTTTACTTACGTCTATTTTCCACCGGTTAAAAATAAACCTGAGTTAAGAGCTGTCGCGATTGAACACGATAACACCAAACTTCCATTTCAAATCCTATTGAGAAATAAACAAATCCGTTCCAATAGAAATACTAAGTCGAAATACTCCGAAAATCTCCCCCCATATGACAAGCCAATAAGCGAAGACAAGCTTTTAGTGCCTCACACTTTGAACTATTTCTGTCAGAGGCTTAAAGGGTGTTCACTGTCAAATTAGAGAACAAAACCAACTGGAGACTACATACAATACAAACAATCACGTCTGTGTTCCCAAATGGGGTAGGTCACGAAAGGTGACACATAAAACCGTGGCTATTTCACGTTCCGCAGCCACATCTAGCATAATTTAAAACGGAATAGGTATAATAGTGACAGGTGGCGAACCTGTTGCCTAAAACATACTTTTGACCTATTTCCCTAGTCGCCATTTACGAATCTACGGAAGGAATGGAGAGGTGTTATTCTAACCGGATCATCATCATCATCATCAGCCTATATTATAGTCTCACTGTAGGGCACAGGCCTCCTCTCAGTATGAGAGGGCTTGGGCTATAGTTCCCACGCGGGCCCAGTGCGGATTGGGAACTTCACACACAGCGTTGAAATTACTTCGTCGTGTGTAGGTTTCCTCACGATGTTTTCATTCACCGAATAGCTCGTGATAAATATCAAATTCGATATCGCACACACATTCCGAAAAATTCAGAGGTGCGAGCCCGAGGTTTGAACCCACGACCCTCTGCTTCCGAGGCCACAGTTCGAACCGCTGGGCTACCACGGCTTTTCTCACCGGATACCAACCAGGTAATAATTGTTTAGATGTAAAATACCCCTCTTTGGTAGTTAGGTGCAAAAAAGTAATTCTTGACATCACCAGTAGATTCCATGCTCTGTCGAGTGAGTGGAAAACTTCTAAAAGCAGTTATATCTTTGGATGTGTAGCACTAATGTCGACCTTATTTCAACTCAACTATAGTCGGTATTTCCCTACGTTGTCGTTGGAGTTACGACCTTTGTAGTCACTGGATAACAGATGTCATAGCAAAGCTAGTAGCTTAACGCTAGTGGATTTGATGGTTGACAAACATAAGTTTATGATAACTTCAAAACAATCCCTGTTTGTTGAACAATTTAGGGAAAAACGGGGTTCGGAATACCCTTAAGAGGATAGGAGTCGCGCCACTTCTCCATACAAACGTAGTCCCCTGTTTTCTCCGTGAATAATGACATTAGAGCATTTTTTTTCTTTATTATTTGTATCAAGCAAATCATAGGGGCATAGCCACAACAGATCGGTCATTCTCCAGAGTTCTAATTACCGCGTCGCTTTTTTTCTACTAACTTTTCAATGAATTTTATTTCAGATATTGTAACTTGACGATCATTGAAACTTAGACGCTTATGGGGCACTTTGTAATTACTAACGGTTAATCAGTTATAAACGATTGAAAATTTACATGACGCGGTAATTAGAAAAACGACGCGGTAATTAGAAAAACGCCGCGGTAATTAGAATTTTATACTTTTACATGACGCGTGAATTAGAAATGCGATGTGCTAAATAGAATATTTTACTTTTGTTGGATGCTTGAATTACAAAAAGGGCGCTAAGAATTAATTTGGACCTGTCACTATTCCACCTCTTCCATCTTTGCGAACCTAAACCTATGCTAGAAGTGGCTGAGAAACGTGATATAGTCATAATCATTGTTTTGACCGTTTCATGTTTCGTGTGCTCTGCCAACTCCGTTTGGGAACACAAGCGTAATAGTGTGTATGTATGTAGTGATTAATTGATTATGGCTATTTCACACTTCTCAGTCACTTCTAGCATAATTTTAGGTTTGAAAACAGATGAAAGAGATAGTGTAAAAGTGACAGGTTGCTAGCCTGTCGCCTAAAGCATACCTAAACCTATTTCCTAAGTCACCTCTTACAGCATCCGCGGAAGAAATGAAAGTGTAATTCTATCCCGAAACCACACAGGATAAGTAGATAATAATTATGTTACGTCTATACACATACATGTACCATCGAACCAATTGATTCCTGACCCACCATAGAACCTATTAACAGTGAACGTCATAGTGACATTGCGTTGCTTGACGGAGGAAATGTTTATGACGTTTATTGTGACAACGTTTTGCGGTGGGTCAGGAATCGGTTAGTTCTATAGTAATTTAAATATTATTCTATGAACTACACTTGCGAGCAAAAGTATTGCATCACTTTGCATTTTTTCGATTGCACCCAATATGTTTGTAATTTGGTTTATTTGTCAAAAAAATTTGAATGCAATTATGTTTATTGGAATATTAGCTACATAAAAAGCTATAAATCATAAATATCGGCTCAGGATTTTTCAACTTACAGCCATTTTCCTGGTTTGCGAGCCTAAACGTGCTACGACTTGCCCGGATGACCGCACATTCGCGCTGACTTTTGACCGGTATTGGTAGATATTTTCTTATCAGCCACTTTTCAGAAATTGATCGGTACACATCTCCGCATATTATCCTGTGGAAAACCTATGGAAAAAATGGAAACCACCGAAGCCCAGGTCGCCGTTGTAGTCTGGTTCCTGCAAGAAGGGCGTATTCAACTTTCTGTGGCTGACGAACTGAATCTGAGCCGATCTACCGTTTGAAGAGTTTACCAGAGGATCCAGGAACCTGGAGCTTTTAGTCAGAGATCACGAAGCGGTCGCAGAATGGGCACATCAGAGAGGAACAACCGATTCACTGTCTCGACATCTCTCTGAAATCGTCACCAGACAGGTGTTGCCATCCAGCAGTGTTTGCGTGAGGGGTGAAGAGTAGCTGCTAGCAAGTGGACAGTGAGAAGAAGACTCAAGGCAGCTAATTTTATACTTAAGAAGCCTGCGACGGGGCCCAGGTTGCTGCCACGCCACCGTACAGCTCGAAAACAATTTGCATAAGTTCATAAGGACTGATCCCTCGAGCAATGGAGCCCAATTCTGTCCTCAGACGAGTGCAGAATGAGTCTCAATGGTTGCGACTGAAGAGGAAGAGTCTACAGAAGGCCAGAAGAATGCATTTCTCAGTGCTGCTTCTCCGGTAGAGTCGTTAAAGAAAGTGGTTCCGCGATGCTTTGGGGCGTCATTTCGTACGACGCGCGCTCTGAGCTGGTTCTCGTGCTTGGGGGGTCATGGCGGTGGTTTGATCTCTTCCGGGAACATAACAAATGTTCTGGAAGAGCTCGTTGTTCTTTATGCGGGTAGTTTTGATGAGGGGTTCACACTTATGCAAGACAATATCCTTTGTCATGCCGCGACAATGTCCGCGCGCTTACGTAAGGGAGGTTGGCATTGCGACCATGGATTGGCCAGTGATGAGTCCGGATCTTAATCCCAATGAACACAAGTTTGACTACCTAAAAAGTAAGGCTCGAGCTCGGAATCCAGCCCTGTCCGTGTTAGATATCGAGAACACGCATTTGTTGGAGGTGTGGGACGCTAATCCTTAAAGTTATGTCCAAAAGTTAGTCCACCTTGACTGTACCGTCAGGGCACGGGGGGCAATACGCGATAATAATTTAATAATAATTTTGTATCAAATATCTTGTTATTTTCTAAAAACAAGCCTTTAATTCAAACATTGTCCATTTTATTTACAGGCCATTTTGCAGCTACTTTCATCAACCTTTTGTTTTTTTCAGGTTTTGAAACAGATTTTTTATGAAATTGTCACGTTTTCAAGATCCTTATATTATGAGCTTTCTTTTGGTACCAGAATTTTTGAGATCAAACCGAAAACTACAAAGTTATATGATGTATACGAAGAAATGTAAAGTGATGCAATACTTTTGCTCGCGTGTGTATTATACACTAGCTTTTGCCCGCTGCTCCGCTCGCGTTAAATTCGGGGTAGCACAGAAAAGATAGCACACATACCAAATTATAGCTTTCTACATTGAAAATTGCGGAATTCTCCACAATTCCACCTCTCACTTTAGGGAAATGGGGGGCTTTGAAGAGACAAAAAGTAGCTTATGTCACTCTCCATGCCCTAAACTATCTTTACCTAAAAAAATCACGTCAATTAATCGTTGCGTTTAGCCGTGAAAGACGGACAAACAAACAAACAAACACACTTTCACATTTATATATTAGTATTGTATATTGTACTGTATGACTCTTTATTGCACATAATACAATTACATAGAATAACATAACAAAAAAAACAACAAGTAGTACGGATATAAACATACTTATCAGTATAATTTACTACATATTCTAATTACCGCGCTCACTTTTGACGCGTGAATTAGACGTGGAAATTAGGGATTCTTAAAAAACAAAAAATAACTTTTTATACATACAAGCAATAATCTCCAGAATCTGTTATCTATTAAATATTGCGAACTTTAATGTGTTCTCCAACTCTCAGAGAAATTAAGTTGCTGGTTGATTTTAAAAAAGTGAACTTGGTAATTAGAAATTTCGTGAACCATAACGCGGTAATTAGATAATTACGTTTATAACTCGTTGCCCGATGCAGCTAACACAACTATCCCGCACGAGGCTTTGGGCACGACTGACGGCTTAACCGAAATGCGGTAGCGACATCCGTGCCTACATTCAGAAGACTTGTGCGATGAAAAAAGAAAGCGTCGCGGAAATTAGGATACGTTTCGAGACAAAGTGATTACAATTGATATCTTAGTGGTATATTACTTTATTTATTCGATTTTTTTTTGGCAATGAAAACATACATTCTTATGTTAAATAAACTTGCTTACATTGTTTTTTCTTTAACTATATCATCAGGAGAAATTGAAATGTAAGCAGTTTCGGTAGTAGGACGCGACGCGGAAATTAGGAGAATGGGGTTTTAAGTATTTTTTTCTCCCAGAAGAGTTTTATATATGTACTTGAAAATGCATGTACAGCTCAATACAGATATCTTTTACGATCTAAAAATACAAGGTATACTAATATCTGTAATTTTATAATTTTAAAGAGCGAGGACATGAAAAATATACGTCTGGAGAATGACCGAGATACAAATTTAATGAAACATTTTTTTTTGCTCTAATGTCATTCTCATTATTCACGGAGAAAACAGGGGACTACGTTTGTATGGAGAAGTGGGGCGACTCCTATCCTCTAATTGTGAAACTACTAACAAATGCTTTGAAAGTCTCTTAGATTAAGAGTAAAATAAAAACCGTGTTCCGTGTGGAGTCGGAATTAGAATATCACCTGTCCATTTCTTCCGTGGATGTCGTAAGAGGCGACTGAGTATGAATAGGCTATTCTATGCTTTAGGCGACTGACTAGCATCCTGTGACAATAGTATGTGTTCCCAAACGGAGTAGGCAGAGTACACTACACGTGACATAGACAATACCATGACTGACATTACCATTATGAGCACTCCGTTTGATGTAGTTGCAAAGAATGCTACGAATTACGTTTTACTTTTTAACCAACTTCAAAAAAAGGAGGAGGTTCTCAATTCGTCGGGATATATTTTTTTTTACTTTTTTTTTTTTTAATTTGTGTTCGCTGATTACTCGAAGACGCCTGGACCGATTTCGAAAATTCTTTTTTTGTTTGAAAGGGTATAGTTTCCAGGTGGTCCCATTGCCAGCATATCTTGATCTGATGATGGAATATGACGGAAATCGAGGGCAACCCTCAAATTTTATTGGCACAGGTAATGTTTTTAGTACAATTTTCAAAGCTACACCAGTATTTACGTTTAGCAGTAAAAAAAATGACTGAGCTGATGATGGAAGTTCAACTCCTTAATACTTAGGAGTTAAAGGATAATAATTCTTGCAATACTGAATGCACCTGCAGACTGGAAATTATAATTTCAGTAATTACTGAGGCTTGCTGGTGATGGAAGGTCACCCTCATTATTAGACAAATGCTTTCAGTATTATTAGCCCAACTTTGAAGTCGGTTTTTTTTTGTTTAAAATTATTACATACATACATACATACATATTCTCACGCCTGTATTCCCATGAGGGGTAGGCAGAGCACATGGATTCGGAAATCCAGCGCCACGTCTAGCAAATTAAGGGTAACCAGATGGTAAAACGTGATATTGCGGTGACAGGTTGCTAGGTTTAAAATTATTATTGCCCATGAAATAGTAAGTATCATGTACAAAGGCGACCCTATCTCCAAGGGATCTCTGCCAGTTAATCTCAGGTCGTTGTACAGGACATTTTAAGCAATGATGTAAACTTAGAACGGAGAAAAGTAAACACTAGTTATACTTACATTGTGTAATGCAAAGGAAAGACCACAGAATTATTGTATCAAACATCATTTTCCTTTTAACTTCCAAGCTCTTAGCTTTCATAAGTTTATTTGAGCTAAAAATACTTCAAGTAAAATAGGAAATCCGCACGTCGCGCCACTCGGCACCGTCAATTAATGCAAGCAAGCGTGCCAAATTGATGCTCTACCAACCTCGAATGAACTTTATTTTATAAGGAACCCGGTGAAAATTGTCTATAATGTTTTTAAACACGGTACGCTACGTGAGGTTTTAGTTCAAATACCAAGTACTGGTTTTGTCCAAGAAGTGGCAGCGTGGAGTAGTTTCGGTGCTCTTCCTACTCTATTTGGGAAAACAAGCGTGATTTTATATGTATATGTATGTATGTAAAATTGTCAAAAAGTACAAACAGTTTTTGCATCAGTCTTTAGCGTCTTTTGACAATAATAGTGAGTGTGTTGGCGAAAATGTGGGTAGTTGTGAATTGCTGTCAGCTGTGCCTAGTAGTCGCGCGGAAAGACCGGCTGCACGCAGTGCGCGTCTGTCCGCTGTCGTGGCGCGTAGCTCCAGATGATGGATCACGGATTGATCCGAAACATGTAGAACTAATCTCGGTATAAACAACGTAAGTAATTCCGTTATTTTTCACTATCAGTCTTTTGCTCTTTTGTTTCAAAGACAATCACGATTTAAATTATTTACGGTAGTTCGACGAGCCGTTACTAATGAAAATTAAGTGCGGGTAGTTCGAAGAACCCGGGCTGCGAAACAAACGTCGTGCTCTGCTTCAGTCAACTCGTGACCATTTTAATTATGATTAAGTCCCGCGTAAATATAAATATGAGTGAGAATCACGACAGTTTAAAACATTATAAACTACTAGCTTTCCGCCCGCGGCTTCGCCCGCGTGGAATTGGGTAATATTGTGGTATAAAGCGAACATTCCCTGGGGAACATAATTTTTTTCCGGGACAAAAAGTACCCTATCATTTAATCCGGACTTTTAACTTTATGTCTACAAAATTTCAAAGCAATCGGTTCAGTAGTTACGGCGTCAAAGCGGAACAAACAAACTCACTTTCCGATTTATAATATTAGTAAGGATTCTATGCCGCAAATTTCCCAAATTATTCCTAATTCCTAATTTAATCATTTGTGTAGAATCTTACGGAAGTTTATAAATTTCCAAGAAAATTTACGTAAATTTAGAAAGTTACAGATCTAGTTATTTTCAGGTGACATATTCATTTCAATCGATTTAATTTCATTTGATTATGAAGCCAGATTACCTTTAATACTGTTGTCAGGCACACAACCGGTAAAAGCTGGCTATAACGTTGTTAGCGAGGGATTCCACCACTTCCCCTGTGTCACTAATTTAATTTTGAAGACAAAAGGCGGCCTAAAAGGTTCCATTTTGCTAAATTTCAGGAGAGTAGCTTTAAAAATACTAGCATTAAAACGTTATGAACAAAACTGATTTTTCCACACAGTCACTTACAAATCCTTTTAGCAAACTGATCGTATTTAACAACTTTGTAAACAAATAGAATAGATACTCGTACTTATTTAAAAAAAATGTTTTGTGTCGTGTTGGGTTGATATACCACCTCTCCATTTCGTCCGTGAATTTCGTAAAGGTTTAAGGTAAGGTTTAAGGTATGTTTTATGCGACAGGCTAGTAACCTGTGTATATTATAATACTAGCTTTTGCCCGCGGCTCCGCTCGCGTTAAATTCGGGGTATCACAGCACAGAAGAGATAGCACACATACCAATTTATAGCTTTCTACATTGAAAACTTCCACCCCTCACTTTAGGGAAATGGGGGGTTTTGACAATAGTCGACGCCGTTTCGGCAAAACGCGGACGGAAAAAGCTTTATGACAACGCAATATGAGCGAACAAGACGTCGATCGACGACGATCATGCAGTCGTTAACGATTTCGTTTGCGAGTTATCGCGGAATTGTATGGAGACGTGTCGACCGCTGCCGCGCAAACGTTCCGCTGGCCTTTGTTGTCATAGCGACAACAGAAATACCTACATCATCTCTCTAAATTTAAATTGCCTAGCTCTTACAGTTCTTGAGATACAGCCTGGTGACAGACGGACAGACGAACAGACAAACAGACAGACAGACATAGAAATATCAGTAATCGAGTCCCATTTTCAGCCTTTGGGTACGGAAAACAAACAAAACATCGCAATTTTAATAACAAAATTCTTAATGTCGAGTTGTTGATAATGAGCTCAATTTGTAAAAAACATGAATAAAATATTAAATGGTAAGCAAACTGGGCAAGTGTTGCACTATTTTAAAATCTTGATTAAATGCGCCATCTTTTGAAATAACTTGCCAAGGGTAGTGTAGTACTTTTTTTTTACAAAATGAAGAGTCAAAGTTACCTAACAATATTTTCGTGAACCATGACTCTCTGAAATTTGACTTATTTTATTAAATTACCGATGTTTTTGGCATCAATTTGTGGTTGCGATTAATAGCGTAGTTAATGAAGATCCCAAAATTAAAAAAGTCCCAGCGAAATAGTGACACTGGTGATCACAGGACTTGAAAGTACGACTGAGGGTGGCGATTTTCAACTCTTTTGAAAAAATGCCTATTATTCCTGAACCGAGTGACATAGATTTTTTTTTTTTTCCCGGAACTGGTGTAGCCTGGCCTTTCATCCGGTCCCAAATTATCGTTGAGTTCTGGGACACCCTGTATATTGGTACGGATTTCTTCTGTATGTTTTTAAACCTAAAATTATGGTCAAAGTGGCAACGAAACGTGTAACAGTCATGGTTTTGTCTATGTTATGTTTTGTGTCTATCCGCTGATGATGGGTCACGGATTGGCCCGTAACATGTCGAGTTCTTATTTTTATGTTATGTTATGTTGTTGTACGTACATCTACGTTAAGCTGTCAATCCCGTGTGGTATTGAGATTGGAATAACGGCTCTCCATTTCTTCTAAAGATGTCGTAAGATTTGACAAAGGAAGTATATTAAGAGGATAAGAGTCGCACCACTTCTCCATACAAACGTAGTCCCCTGTTTTCTCCGTGAATAATGACTTTAGAGCAATTTTTTTCACATTATATTTGTATTTGTTGTGGCTATGCCCCTACGATTTGCTTTTATCGATATTCTAAAAAAAAAAAATAGGAGGAAAATAATGAAAAAAAATTTTTGCTCTCATGCTTCCATGTTGTCACTATAATAATTATTTAATCTGACGTCAAATTTATTCTTGTACTAAAAGACTCATCAAAGTTTAGTGTATGTAACTTTTCATGTGCCGCCCTGTCTACCCGATACAGACATGACACATGACGTTTATGTAAGTGAGTTTGTTATGTAAAAAATATAGTCTAATGTCAATAAGTGTGTTGTCTATATATTAGCTATAACTGGCTACGAATCATAAAACGGTCGTACAAACATAGTTGTGTTTATGTTCGTTTATGTGCTCTGCCACACCACATTTGGTATAAAGTTCATCCAACTACTTAAAGCGAATTGGAAACGTCACACACAACATTCAATTACTTTTCCGAGTATATCATTGCTCGCAAATTACTGGCCATATTAAGGTCGCGTAGATTAAACATTTTATACATCTATTATAGCATTTGCATCTTAAAACTGCTATAAACTGTGTTTATAATACGTTTTTGACGATAGCATTAAATGTTTTAGGTCAGCTATAATGCCAGTTTTGTATTCCGTACCTCGTTTTCCGGCCACTTTTTACGCATCACGCCTGTATTCCCAATAGGGGTAGGCAGAGCACACAAAACTCAACATAGACAAAACGATGACTATTTCACGTTTCGTGGCCACTTCTAGCATACATTTTTTGGTTTTGAGGTGGCAGGTACAATAGTGACAGGTTGCTAGCCTGTCGCCTAAAATGCACCCCTATATCCTTAGTCGCCTCTTACGACATCCACGGAAGAAATGGAGAGGTGTTATTCTAAACCCGACACCACACGAGTAAGTCAGTTTACGTTTACGGATTTAACTATACATTATGGGTAAGTCTTTTTTCACACCACCAATCTCAACTTGTCTCATCTCATCTCGTCTGATCTCGTCTCATCTCATCTTAACTCAAAATTATAAAGTTTTGAGTGCGTATTGTTTTGCTGTAACTTATTTTATGTACCTATCTGTTTTGTTTAATTCAAATGAGCACCAGATTTTTTTTTAAAACGTTCCGTGTGGTGTCGTTTTTAGAACCTATCCGTTTCTTCCAAGGATGTCGGAAGATAGAAAGGGAATGGTTAAGGTATGCTTTAAGCGACAGGCTAGCAACCTTTCACTAATATTATCAATAAGTTAAACTGAAATTATGCCAAAAGTGGCTACAAAACGTGAAATAGACCTGGTTTTGACTACATATAGTTTCGTGAGCTCTGGCTATCCCATTTAAGAATACGGTAGTGATGTACCTATGTGTGTGTCGAAGGCGGATTGTATAATCCGCCGTTTTACATAACGCCTAGCTGTTTTGCAAAACAGCGCCGTTTTGTAATGCGGCGGCTCAACGTTTAGCCGGATTGTAGTTGCGAAACGTTCTTCAAAAAGGCGGCCCACGTTTAGCCGCATTGTACTACTACTAAAATTGTAGGGTAACAATACTTACAAAACAAAGAATGCAAAATAAATTAATATAAATAAAATAAACTAACCTTTTAAAAGCGTTATGTAAAACGGCGGATTATACAATCCGCCTGCGACATATGTATTTCTATAAAAAATTCATCGATGCTTGAAAAGAAAACTAGTTTCATCTCAAGTCACGCTTGTCTCAAATTTTATCGATATTGTGAATTGAACGTCTCACGAACAACCCCAAAGGATTGAGTTAGGCTTGACTTCACCGACTGGTCACTATAGTTTGCTATAGTTTGTTTCAAACTAAACAAACGCATTAAAAACTCGTTCTAGAGAGCGGGCCGAATGATTTTTCATTTACCAACAATGGGGACACAGCATATTGCATAGACTTATATCGAAATAGATGACTCAAATGTATGTATATGCACTTCGCGTGCCAAAAGGGAGAACAATGCTTAAGAGTAAATATGCCGGTCGAAGGAATTGAAAAATAGGTATTTGCTAAATCTATTGCTGTCGCGCCGTGACCTGCCCAGACGACGTCGAGTGCGATAAGAACAACTACAGCTCGGACCGAAAATACCTATGAAAATTATTCAAAAACAACGTTTCGTAGTCCCCTGATTTCTTCTCCAAAACATAACTGATTAAATATGTTTTTTCATTAAATGTTTAAGAAAATGTCATAACTGTGTTTCTATGTTCTTATATTTTGATATAATTGTGTTAAAATTGGTTTCTAGAGGTTTGAACACAACGGAAAAAACTTGCCAATTTTTCATGTTTTTGAAGGTTAATATCTCCTTTAATAATTCAATAAAGAAAAAAAGGAAAACATAGGAACATGCTAATATATCATTAGATTGTTGATGTAAAAAATCATTGTTCTACGGGTAATATCCAGCGAGGAATCAGGGGACTACGTTTCCATACAAAATGTGACCGGTCCATTTCCTCTTAATGCTCTTCCTTTGACGTGATTTCATTAAGTTTTGTACCACTTAGATTAGGTTTAACTCGGTCTAAATCGGTTTCACTCGGACTATCAATTCCCATCACTAAACCGCTCATGTGAAGTTACAGTAGGTAGAGAAAAAGTGGCATGTTTGGTTTTCATACAAATGCAAGGAATTCGTGGTATCTATTTCGATATAAGTCTGTGGCATATTGCGTGAATTGAGTTATGATAAGCCGATAGTAATGGCATTTTCATTGCCTACGCGCGATATGGAAAACAAGAGGTCCCTTTGTTTGCAGTGAGAACGAAACAGGTCATTACCTGTAAAATAGACGTTTTGAACCGACTTCAAAAAGAGGAGGTTCTCAATTCGACCTAATTTTTTTTTTTTTTTTGTGTGTATGTTACTCGATAGCTCGGAGACCCGTGGACCGATTTTCAAAATTTTTTTTTTAATCGATAGGGTATAACTCGAAATTGGTCCCATTGGCACGACACCAGGATCTGATGATGGAATCTTGGAGAAATCGAGGGAACTCTTCAAATTTTATATGGAGATGTACGGCGTTTTCGGTTATTTGTCGATGAAGTCAAGATTTTACATTCAGTAAACAGAATACTTTCAAAATATTGCTAATTTGAAGTCGGTTTTTTTTGTTTAAAATTATGTGTCGAGATTTGTGTGACATGTTTTCCATACTACTTAGGTACACTTTTTTTCACGTCGACCTACACCTACAAGATGGAATAGACGACTTGATAAAGGTTGCTGGAAAACGCTGGATGCAGGTCGCTTCCAACAGGTATTCCTCATCATCATCATCATCATCAGCCTATATACGTCCCACTGCAGGGTACAGGCCTCCTCTCAGTATGAGAGGGCTTCGGCTATAGTTCCCACGCGGGCCCAATGCGGATTGGGAACTTCACACACAACGTTGAAAACTTCGTCGCTGTGTGTAGGTTTCCTCACGATGTTTTCCTTCACCGAATAGCTCGTGATAAATATCAAATTCGGTATCGCACATAAATTCCGAAAAATTCAGAGGTGCGAGCCCGGGGTTTGAACCCACGACCCTCTGCTTGAGAGGCCACAGGTCGAACCGCTAGGGTACCACGGCTTTTCAGGTATTCGTATTCATGGAAGTCTAAAGAGTAGGCCTATGTTCAGCAGTGGACGTCTTATGGCTGAAATGATGACGATGTCTTTTTATAGCAGCCAAAGACAGCCATGTACAATTTAAAATCACCTTTATTTTATTAGTGAATTAAGTTTGAGAATAAATTTTGGTGCAAAAAAATTGGATTGACATTACCAAACAATTGACTACAAACGAAAATAGACGTGTTTTATACATTTATACAATCACGCCTCCGTTCCCCAATGGGATAGGCAGAGGACATAAAACCCAAAGTAGACGTCGCAGCTTTTGATAGTATAATTTTAGGTTAGGCAGAGGTATAAGTAATAAATAGAGCTATATTATAATAATCAAAATACAAAATTCGAAATTCCAGAAATAATAAAATCTAAATTCTAGATTCTAAATTCGTCATTCATAATTCATAAATTTATTTACTTAAGAAATTAATTCGTTTCCTCGTAGCAATTCAGTTGTCACAAAGTTTTAAAAAAATGCGGTCCTTCCAGTGAATAATAATATTAACTATATACTTTACTTTCCCTTCACATCTCAAAGTTTTAGGACGGCCCATAGATAAATAAACACCATATAATTATTAAAAAAAAAACCGGCTTCAAATTAGCAGTATTTTGAAAGTATTCTGTTTACTGGATGTAAATTCTTGACTTCATCAACAAAATTACCGAAAACGCCCTACATGTCCCTATAACATTTGAAGAGTTCCCTCGATTTCACCAAGATTCCATCATCAGATCCTGATTTCATGCCAATGGGAAGAATTTCGAGGTATACCATTTCGATTAAAAAAAAATGAAAATCGGTTCACGGCTCTCTGATATATCGAGTAACATACACACAAAAAAGATTAGGTTGAATTGAGAACCTCCTCCTTTTTTTGAAGTCGGTTAAAGTCATCAAAACAAGCCATAATATGCAACTCGTTTTCAAACTTTAAACGCAACAGTATATACGTACTAAATTACTAATCCAGCCAACTTTACCACACTCACCGCTTTGTTACCACGGACTGATATCGGCCGGGTTCTACTTTACGACCACTCCGCGGTCTAAATTGTTAGAAGTTCGTGCCCAGTTTGATCGAGATCGGTAATACATTACACATTACGGGCTATTGTAGGGTTGAGCAGAGCTTCTCAAACTTTTTATTTACCATTCTACCATTCATTTTTGTGTGGTTATGTAAGAGGCGTGTAAAGAAATAGTTTTAGGTATGTTCTAGGCTACAGGTAAACCTGTCGCTATTATACCTTTCCCACCTGTTTTAGAACCCCAAATTACGTCAGAAGCGGCTTCAAAGCGTGTAATTTGTCTATGTTACGTTTCATGCGATCTGCCTAATAGACCGAGATCGCTTTATTGAAGAATACGAATAACTTACCGTAGGTACTTCTTAACGTACCCGTGTGGTGCCGGGTTAGAATAGCAACTCCTCCTTTCTTCCCGTGGGTGTCGTAAGAGTCGACTCTGGGAAAGGGTTGGTGTATTGTGGGCGATGGGCTAACAACCTGTCACCACAATATCACGTTTGACCATCTGGTTACCCTGAATTTGCTAAACGTGGCACTGGATTTTTGAATTCATGTGCTCTGCCGACCCCTCCTGGGAATACAGGCGTGAGAATATGTATGTATGTATGTACGAATAACTTAGTCTTAAATCGAGTTTTGCTCGACTGTTTCGGGCTAATTTGTGGCCCTTCATAATAGGGATGACGACGGGGTTAAAAAAGTGAAATTCTAATTAGTCAGTCAGTTACATTTTGAAAAAATATGAGACACATAATATATTTTCTTTTACCAAATAAGTAAAAATCGACAAAGTTATAGATCACCAACTTCCGGAGTGGGGGCTCGTAACGTAAGGGCGTTTGTGTTCTACCATGAATTTTACGGTCCGGCTTTTTCATTGAGTTCTCGTCTCGCTTGCTCTTCCATTAAATTGTATTGGCGTGAGCGGGACGGCGCGACAGACCTTGAAAAACCGGACGGCCGGACCGGAAAATTCATGGCAGTGCACAAGCGCCCTAACGCCTAGGTAAAAATTGTATGTCACGCGAAACTTTTAGGCGCTGTATTATAGTAATTTTTCGTTTGTCAAAGAAAAGAAAAAATATGTGTGCAATATTTTTTGGTAATCTATTTGACGGACTAATTAGTTTTTTTAGTCTTCTAGCCTATATTACGCCTAAAAACAATTTAACCAACTAGTCAAGAACTATGGTAAAACGTTTCCCTTTCAGTGCTCCTAAGCCCGAATAAAACATTATTTTTTTGTTCATTGCCCAGTTCAAATCACACTTCACACACTAATATTATAAATGCAAAAGTGTGCGTGTGTGTGTCTTTTCGGTGTGTTCTTAGGGTGAACGCACCAGTAATGGACATAGAACCAGTAATGGACAATGACTCTTATTTACTACCCACTAAGGAAAAGTCATTTGTTTTACAACAATCAATTCACAACTCTATGGTCTTTAAATTATGAATGAAGTGTCCATCACTGGTGCTTGTCAGCTTAAACCGTCCATAACTGGTGCCGTTAGACGTTACATAACATTTTATCACTACACTTTTAACGGTCAAATCCACACATTTACAGTAAATCCGAGGTGTCACCGCAAATGACACCGTTTGTATTGACATTGCATATAACCAGACCTAGGATTCCGTGAGGGAAATCTTCTTGACAGTTACTAGTACATAGAACTATTAACGATAAATGGGTTTATCGATATACAGAGTGGAAAGTTTCAATGGGCTCTGGAGGGGAACTACTCGTGTTTAATTTGACGGTTGATGTCAAAAATCACTTCAAAATTGATACATTTCAAATCGAAGTGACACTAAAACTGTCGAATTAAACATGATTCAGATTTTTGGTGCGTTAGACAATAGCGCTGCATTACTAGGCATTGGTAAAAAACATGTAATAAATATTCAATTTCATGGATATCTCGTACTTATCTAAGTGTAAGACTAAATGTTTGTTAGACAAATTTTATCCTAAACAATAGTCCTACCGATTTGTATAATAAACCAGCAATTATTTTTTTTTAATTTTTAATTAGTTCGATTCCCGGTTGAGACAAGCAAAATTTAAAAAATCTTTCAATGCAGTTTTGTTTCTTTTTAAAAATAAAGGAATGTTTCCTTTCAGTAAAATTTGCTAACTCAAGGATTTAGAGTAGTTCCCCTCCAGGGCCCACTGAAACTTTCCACCCTGTATAAGAGGAAGTCCCCTGCTGTCAAGAAGATTTGCCCCACGGAATCCTAGGTCTGCATATAACAAACAATAATAAGTTTAGTATTGATGCAATAATGATTTCCCGTTTTACCTTTAGATTCTTGGGAATAGTTCGAACTTTGATCGTTAAATGTCTAGTCCTGGACAACACAATTTTACAGGTTCTTATACGTGGAGTAAAAATGTAAGCCGTTCATATACCAATCGCTATTCACCTCTTAATACTTACTTTACTATCTTGATGTGAGCAAGCGATGTAAAAGCACCTCCTCGAGCATTCGCAAACGTGACAGGGGTATCAAAGACCGTTCCAGTCATGGTTTGCGAGACTTTTCATCCATTGTTAGAAAGGCCGCCACAAAGGCCATGCAATAATGGTGTGATAGGGGTAAGCGAAGCTGTTGTATTAGCTCCGTGTAAAAAGGGGTCCTTACGTGGTATGACAAACGAAAATTTTATGTACAGCCAAGGAAATTGATACCTGTGCCACTTTGAACCTTTTAATACACACACACACACACTCACGCACACACACAACACACACATCCTCACGCCCGTATTTCCAAGAGGGGTAGACAGAGCACATGAATTCAAAAATCCAGTGCCACGTTTAGCAATTTCAGGGTAATCAGATGGTAAAACGTGGTATTGTAACAATCAACAATCCCGGTTCGCGACTGTACCTATAGTAGAGACTTTCAGGTAATTAAAAAAAGGTAACCAAACCCGACAAAGTCAAAAATCACGTAAGGCATATGTATGTGTCGAAGGTGGATTGTATAATCCGCCGTTTTACATTACGCCTAGCCGTTTTGCAAAACAGCGCCGTTTTGTAATGCCCGCCTCAACGTT
>BHDV01013233.1:64753-94538 GCA_005406045.1 Adoxophyes honmai
GCTTATTCTCCACCCAGTTTTATAGTTAGTACGAAAATGTAGTATTTTGGAATAGTGACTTATTTTAGATAAGCAGCGATGTATGTTTGTACTTCTCTAGATATACAAAATTCCAAGCGAAATAAAACCAATAGACTTACATCTTTATATCGAGATTAGTTCGACATGTTTCGCATCAATTCGTGAGCCATTATCGGTCGCAACGCGTCACAGCGGCAGCGGATATACGCGCACTGCGCGCCACCGCTTTTCACGCGCGACTGCTTGACATAACTGACAACGGCTGGTTGTGTTGCCTATCCGGTTGTCTATCAGTAGGCTTAGCACAGCAACGGATCTAGCAGCAACTAACTGTCACTTTTTGTCGTCTCTAGTTAGACAGTGACGGGTATAGTCTGTCGTGTTAGGCTGCCTGTCCACTGGAGCGGAGCGAGGCAGCGGAGCGGTGAGCGAGATAAAAATCCACCAGTAGAATTTTGTCCACTGAAGAGGAGCGGAAATTTTATGCAATTCTATAGGTGGATTTTTATCTCACTCACCACTTCTTTGCAACGCTCCGCTCCAATGGACTAGCCTTAAGCCGGCTGGTTGTATATCCGCAGCCGCTGTGGCGCGTTGCTCCCGATTGTTGGTCACCAATTGACCCGAAACATGTCGAGCTAATCTCAAAATAAAGACGTGAGTGTATCCGTTTAATTTCACTATAAGTAAGTCTTAAGGTAGTATTATGTTTAATACACATTCGTGTTACCTACTTAGATACTCAATGAGTACGGAAACACCAAACGAGTACACTATTGAAGCGTATCATCAGCATCGAGGTAATTTAACGAGTTTCTGGTGTTTTTAACAACATTTACGGTTGTTTTAACGCAGCCTGAAGTTTAAATTTACGGCTTTTAATTATTAATGATGATAAAGTTGATTTTTGTAAGCGGCTACAAATTATTTAATGGCCAAAGTTTACACGGCCTCCATGTGACGCGCGCTGAATGAGAAGAAATGGATGTAGAACATGTATTACAGTGAAATAAAATGGTCTTACGTCTTTGTATTTAGATTAGCTCGACAGATTTTAGGCCAATTCGCGATCCATCATCGGAAGCAACGCGCTACGGCGGCAGCGGTTAGACGGACACTTTGTAATGTTTCGAGTCATCTGCCTACCCCACTTGAGAATGCTGTAGACGTGATGTATGTATGTAAAAGGATACTCCTTATTTTAGATAACGTACCGGCCATACATGTCGGTTCAAGTAAATCTTTGCATACCTTAATACAATTCACATTGACACTGCAGAATTTATCCTAACCTAACCTAACCTAAACTAACTTAACGAGAGAGAATCTGTAGCGCTGTCAAGTAATATCTCAGGAGTTATTAAAACTTGTCACAAAGTCTGAATCAGAAACTATAGCCGTCATCGTAAGTAAATTTCCCTGTAGCTCATATTTAACTTCCCAAATTAAATCGACTTAATTCAACAGTTCCGCAGTTTACGCGTCGTATAGTTTATATTTAACCGAAATTAACAATATACGGAGTCCACAAAGTGCTTTGCTGTGTCCCCATTCATCATGTTAAACAAGTGCATTAATATCAAGACTGATCGCGGTTCGTATCTCAGGGGAGTCGTTCGCTTTTTCTTACGCTAGTTGGCGTCGAGTAATTTCCATGTTAAAAGGGAAATTGTGGAGATTTTATGAGTATTTTCAGCAAGTGTTGGAGCCCAACATTTATATTAATCTTTAGAATAAGAACTGGAAAATTTGCGCGTGCAGATTTTTTGTAGAATAAAAGCAGAACAAACTTAGAACAATGCAACTAGATAGAAGACTGATGTTTAAAAAGACTGCAATGACTTGAATGTTTCACCAACGATAATCTAGATGTTGGGTTTAAAATTACAAATCTTCATTTCTCAGTGTAAGTAATAGTAGGTACAACGTACAGAAATCCATTCAGAAACACGTTTTGGCGTAAAAATATTGAAATCTGCTCGACGGAGACTTTTAGGAGCGGCAGATCGTACCTAAACTGCGGAGTGGACCTGCTTTGCCTGTGTAGTATAAAACGACTAAGGAAACAAATTAAGGTATACTATAGATGATATCTACGAGGGATTGAAAATCTTGAAATTAGGTGCCTTTTAATGATTCATATCGTCATGCCAACAATACGGACTGTTGCGTATTTTGTGTTACACGATCAATTGATTGCATTTTATTTGCATTTTATCTCGTTAAAAACTTATACATCATTATCATTAATGTTTTCAGGACCTCTTTTAACGCTTCATTTCCAACGTTAATCGTGAACCTGAATCCACACATAATGATCATATAAATTTGCCGTAACCACACTTCAGCCCAGCAGTTAAGTTATGGCAGCAATTAAAGTAATTAGAAATACGTGCAAATCATCGCATGTGAGTTAGTGCATGTCGACACGGATTATGCAAGTCACACAAAAACTACATTAAGAGTATTGCGATTTTATCTTAATTTAGCTTTTGATGCTTACATTAGAGAAATTAAAAGAAAATCTGTTTTAGAATACGGTTGCTTATTTGGAACCCTTTAGATGTATGTTTTCATTATTTTGCTTTGATTGACGAACCTTCCGTTATTTATAAAAAATAAAAAATATACTATGTTTTCCACGTCTTCGTTTATACGTACAATACGGTGTAGTGGTCGGCAATAAACTTGACCAGATTTTTAGTGGCGGGGGTATGTTCGCGCAAAATTTTGATCACTATACCTACATAAATATAATTAGCCGTCTTTTGGGGAGGTACCTTTTTTTGGGAAAACAAGTAAAATTATCTCTACATCCAAGTTATTCTAAACTAATTCAGCCAAGTATTTTTACAAAACAGGCAAGTAGAATTCTTTTTACATTAATTTAATTATAAGATACGCAGGGTGTAGGAAAATGTCTATCTATTGGCATCAATCGTTTCGAATCTTCATTATCCCTTTGGTCTATTCGTCTTTGACTAGACTGACGCCTAGCCTTCTAGGGCAAAATGTTTTCATAAGCAGGCAAGGCAAATCAGCAAATCGTCACCAAAGCTAGGGGAACCCTCATTTTCTAAATTGATCATAGACTTTCAGATTTGTTGACGCAGAATAAGCTTAGTCAGCTCAACTCTATTTGCACGAAAATGCCCGCTCCATGACTAACATGGCCTCGAACTATGTCGATGTCAAGAAAAGCGACAATGAAAACATTTTTCTGTGATTGGTTTATTCATATTAATTGTTACAAACCGAATAGTTTGCCCGAGAGATACTTCCAAAGTGGTAAATGTGTACCCCCTCTAACTTTTAAAATAATTGAACGATAAAACTGAACCAATTGAAAATTAAATGAAGTAGAAACGGCTGGTATAATTAAAGAAACTACATAAAAAAGTTTACAAACGCCATAGTCAAGACATCGATTGCATCTTATTCTGTAAGGTGTATGATCTATCCTATCAATATTGTTACGCGTAGCTTCCATACATAAGTTAACTCGCCGTTAGTAACAAACTTATTCGGAGCATTCTTTACAAAATCAATAAGCACCTAACTGAAGTTCAAGTTTCGCTGAGTTAGCACAAATTAACTTGTAGCGGCTGATAAATGGCGTTATATATCAATTACCAGTGTCAGGTGGCCAACTTTTTCAAGATGGCGGGACTGCTTTTATACCTACGGTGATATAATTTATATAGGTGGCTTCTAGTTTGGGTTTTCATAACCCAATTTCATTATTCAAGAGCTAGGTTCAATAAGTAGTAAAGTTCGGGTTGCTGTGTACATTGTTTAAAGTTATGTATTGTTTATTTTCAATTGACGCGATCGCGATTCATTCGTATTTATTGACGCCAAAGTCTTGAGTCGATTTTACCTCGGGAATTGATTGAAGCTAAACCTGTAAGAATTAACTACAAACACCGTGGTAACTACGAGTACCTACTATTTCACGAACTAAACATATACCATTTTACACGCTTATATTGATATAACGCTTGAAGTCTATCGAATTAAAACTAAACTTTACCCAATAACTCAAATACTACCTATTACTACACTAAACTAAACTACACTAAATACTACTACTGCGAACGATTACCGACAAAACTGACATTCAAACCTTGAATCTATTTCATTATATTGATGATAGGATGAGATAAAATTTCATGTACTAAAGTGAGTTGGGAGAGTTGCTGGATCGAGGCTTCTGGATTATGAATATTATTGAAGCTCCATTTGTAATGAGAGCATGATAATTACGATTATTTCCGTAGCCAGTAGCCTATAATAGCCAAACCCCTTTGTCATCCCTTCTTCCCCTTTATAACTCTACTGCACATTCATTAATACTGTAACAAGCATCCAGTCTTCACTCGCACATCCGTCCATACTTTACAAGAGGAAAGTAAGGTAGTAATGGATAGAATTAAGATTAGGAAGATTTTGAAAAACGTCAATTGGAACATCTTAGCATGGCAAGACAAAAATGGTTCGCCCGCGAGTATACTACAGTCCTCGGCATTTAACGAGGCAAGATTTTAGTAGTGGGGGCAAGTTAGATTCCAGGGACTCCACCTGTCTTCTTTTGACTTATTTTTTGGACAGTGTCAGGTATAGTTAACGTGACAATACGTCCCGCTTTGGGCGGGACAGTCATGCTACTGGTCACGCCCCGCGCCGAACGAAATATGGACAACATAATGGAAAGTGACAAAACATAGTTGAGTGTCGCAGTAATGGAAACTATTTTGATTACGACGATAAATATAAATGTATCATGACGTATTGAGGTCCACACTTATCAAAACAAGAACCGATATTTATATCTTCTATCTATACCGTCTATCGAGTCTATCTCGAGTACGACTCTAGCTCCTTGCCGTAAGCTCTCGCTCGCAAGCCCCTTGTAGACTTATAGCCAATTGTACTTATCAAAATGTAACTTGGCCGTTAAGTCCTCGCACGGCAGCCCTAGCCGTGGCTCATAAACTTGGCATTATGACAAGGTTTTAGGTAGTGGGGGTGAGTTACGTTCCGGGGACGTCTTTGCCTTGACAGTGTCAGTGTCTATCTCGAGTGCGACTCTAACTTCTTGCCGTAAGCTCTCGCTCCACTAGCCCTTTGTATACTTACATTATCAATTGTACTATCGAACCAACTGATTCCTGACCCACTGCAGAACGTTGTCACAATAAACGTCATAAATATTTCCTTTGTCAAGCAATGCAATGTCACTATGACATTCACTGTGAATAGGTTCTATGGTGGGTCAGGAATCAATTGGTTCGATGGTACTTATCTAAATGTAACTTGGCCGTTAAGTCCTCGCACGGCAGCCCTAGCCGTGGCTCATAAACTTGGCATTATGACAAGGTTTTAAGTAGTGGGGGTAAGTTAGGTTCCGGGGACGTCTTTGCCTTGACAGTGTCAGTGTCGATCTCGAGTGCGACTCTAACTTCTTGCCGTAAGCTCTCGCTCCACTAGTCCTTTGTATACTTATATTATAGCCTATTGTACTTATCAAAATGTATCTTGGCTGTTAAGGCCCTGCGCAGATGACAGATTATCCGCGACTGACTTTTTAGTCTGTGAAAATAGAACCTATGGAATTATATGCAGTAACGCACACGACGCGCAAAAAGTCCGGCGCACAATCTACGCAGACTTTTTGTGCGCTGCAGACTCGATCGCACAAAAAGTCTGTCGTCTGCGCTGCCCTAAGTCCTCGTACGGCAGCCCTAGTCGTGGCTCATAAACTTGGCATTATGACAAGTTCGGACGGCTAACACCAACGTACGGCCCCCGCGGGACGCTGGGTTGCCAGCGCAAGATTGTACCCACGTCAAGTTAGCGTGCTTACGGATGTTATTAGAAATGAATCATCTAGGCCTATGGGTGTAATGAACGTATTCCTCCACAGACGAAGTACAGAAGGGTTTTATTTGTACATATATTACTCCGTTCTTTTAACTTTTGCCGCGTGTAGAAGAAACAATGACCTACCTACCTACAAACAGTCTGACAACAAGGAGTAGAAATTATAATAATTTTAAACAAAAAAAACCGACTTCAAATTAGCAATATTTTAAAAGTATTCTGTTTACTGAATGTAAAATCTTGACTTCATCAACAAATTACCGAAAACGCCGTACATCTCCATATAAAATTTGAAGAGTTCCCTCGATTTCTCCAAGTTTCCATCATCAGATCCTGGTTTCGTGCAAATGGGACCAATTTTGAGTTATACCCTTTCGATCAAAAAAAATAATTTTGAAAATCGGTCCACGGGTTTTCGAGTCATCGAGTAACATACACACACAAAAAAAAAAAAAAAAAAAAAAAAAAAAAAAAAAAAAAAAAAAAAAAAAAAAAAAAAAAAAAAATGATGATGAAAAGTGAGACATGCTTTTACTTTTACTTAAATATCTTGTCTCCACATTTTTGTATTCTGTTTTTGTTTTTTGTGTATTCGTTTTATATCATTAGCAGTGTTATATTTAAACTAATGATTAAATTAATTATTCTTACTGTTGTAACTTCGTCATAGCGTAGCTTGGCAAACCCTTTAACTGCTTTGATTTTCGACGTCACATTTCAACCCTTCACCTGCCTCCACGTGCGGACAAACATCCAATTTGTCATAGACGTATTATAAAGGCACTTTTTTCCCATCGAATTTATTTATATTCACCTCAACGTCAATAACCCTTTGAAGTCTAAAAGGTCCCGGATGAACGCGACACGGTTCAAAGAGATACGGCACGCGAAGGGTTAAGAGTAAACAGGTGAGCTATGAATCGACTGAAATGGAAGGATTTGGTCTATAAAGCATTGGAGGGTTGGCTTAGTGGTTGTCCTGTTCCAAGGTGATGCTTGGGGCCAGTGGTTCGATTTCTAACCACAAGATCGTTACCACTGTCAGAATTAATTGGATATATTTATTTGTATGAGTTTTCTGTGTGTTCCAAGGGCACTGACAGCGGTCGCGGAGCGGTGCGGCGTGGTGGCATGATGATATAAACAAAACGCTATTTTCCCGGCCGGAGCTTTATACGCTGTCTTTCATAGAATTTTGATATTTACAACCGATACTGTCACGCCACCGTGCCGCGCCGCCCCGCTTCCGCAGTCAAAGCTTTTGGGCCTTTTGGAGCTTTATAGTTACTACATTATGTGTGTGTATTTATATTAACTATTAGCTTTACATTTTCCCGTGTGGTGCCGGGTTAGAATAGCACCTCCCCCTTTCTTTCCGTGGGTGTCGTAAGAGTCGACTCTGGGAAAGGGTTGGTGTATTGTGGGCGATGGGCTAGCAACCTATCACTAGCCTGTTACCCTGAAATTGCTAAACGTGGCACTGGATTTTCGAATTCATGTGCTCTGCCTACCCCTCTTGGGAATACAGGCGTGAAAATTATGTATGTATGTATGTACTTACTATGTCGCTTAACCTTTGGATCATTTAGTAAAATTGTTTCACAGACGACAGTGTACGTACAGTATTCATTTTGGTCTTACTGCTTTGGATAAGTGCAGCAAACGCGCATTGCGATTTGTCTGTAAGTACCTATCAAAATTCTGTACCAAACTTATACATACACGTACCTACGTTTGCCTTTATGTACAGTCGAGTTCATTAATATATGAGCAAAACTGAGGGTCAAAAATATCTGTACACCCTTATAACATTGACAATAAGGAGCAAAAGTTAACATATTTGGCATTTGTCTGCTCATAATATTAATGAACTCGACTGTACGTGTACGTAGTAGCGGCAACTGATTGACATTATACTCACTAGATGTCGCTAGTTACGTGCTATAAATTAAATTGAACCGAACTGGGTCAAAATGACTTGCACGTTGAAACTTAGGAAGGCACGCGAGAGCAGAATGGAGCTTTGCCTTTCTTGAAAATCCCTACTTAGGTACGTACTAAAATTATAAATGCGAAGGAACTCTGTCTGTCTTTCTGTTTGTTACTTTTGTACATTACAACCGATTTATTTATTAATTGACTCTCGAGGAAGAGTCTTAAGGAAGTATGTTAACTATCTTAGGTGAATGCAATAAGTACCAATCCGCGTCTCAAATATGGGCTTATTTTTAAACTAAGAACAACCGTGAAACTCATGCATAGTGAAAATAAACGGATACATTCACGTGTTTATACCGAGATCGGCTCGACATTGTTTGGGTTTATTCGTGACACATTATCGGGAGCAACGCGCCATGACGGCTGCGGTTAGACGCGCACTGCACGCCATATTTCCTTCCGCTTGAGCTTGTTTAACAAATATGAAACCCATACAGCGCCATTTAATGAAGAACATACTCTGCCGAGAAATAATTGTTAATCTATTCACAAGTCTCAGTTTTGGTGGAAATAATACTCAGCAACAAAAATAAACGGCCGCTAAAACTAAAGAAAATCGAGTATGTTTTTTATTAACACATAAGTATGTATGTATGTAAGGGTAAATCCTTGAATTTATTTAGAGGCAGTAAAGAAAAATGAACTAGGTAGGTACTCTTATTTCTGTAACCAACAATACGATAATAATAAGGTAGGTTCTACTTAATGGAGTTCAGCAAAGTTGATAACAGGAGGCAGTTAATTCTTAAACTTCTTTGAGAAATTGTTGCGAATGCACCTTAGAATTCCTTGTTTCCTCTGTTTTGTTACAAAACGTTGCGCGTTGGTTTATTAAGAATTTCGGTGGCAAGTTTTAGTTTCTTTTATGTAAACTCTCTTTAAAGGACGTAAAGAAAAGAGAGTTGTACTTCAGTTGTATTTTTGACATACACATCAGTAAATTCTATTCATACGGGTTCTATGAATAACAACGGATTTGAAAATCTAAGACGCAGCTTTTTAGTTTTCATTATAGAAAAAAAAAATATTAACAAAATATACTTAAAAATACATTTTGGCAAATATAGTAGCGGGCACAAAATGCATGATATATTTATAATGCATGTAGCCTATGATCATGTAGAATACAGTCATTGTTAGCCTGCGAATGTTTCTGAAGTAAAAACAAAAATAAACTAAATCAAATGCTCTATAACCACAGCTTTCCCTCAAAACGATGGATCAAACAAAAAGACACATTCCGCTAGTTTAACCTCCGAACCGAAGGCTCATATTTTGAAAACTACAAAATTCCACCCATGCTCGCTAAGTAACGTGAGCTTTCAGCCAAAACTCGCTCGATAGCGAAATAAAACCATTCCACGTCTCTATTCCATCAGGCGCGCACCGTGACGGAGGGCCAAAAAACCTTTGTTTCCACCCCTCTGACAGCAATTAATGTTTTATTTCACCTTTGTGCAACTAGCTGGATTTAATGGAGTTGTTCTGACGTGCTCACCTAGGTGATTTCCACGTTGATGACTGATTTTGATCGTGCGGTGTGCGGAATTCATTAAGGTGTTTTTACTGGGGGAACCATTTTGTTTTATCAAATTAGAATGCCTCTCAGGATGGAAATACTGCAGTCTCTGAGTTCATAGTTATGCTAACTAACCACTAAGCTATACGTATTGCGTTAAAGACCATTGTACCTACCTACTCATAGCTTCTCTATCTTTTTTGGGGTGCACAAAGACGTCATGTTTGTCAATACGCTTTTGTTGACAAAGAGAAAAACATTTCTTTCAGGGTGATACTATAGCGATAGTAAGAGAGTGAATGTCTAAAATCTACTCTAAATCTGTTACTATATGGCTTAGCCAGCAGTGTTCAGAAGAAGACTCATACCCACGTTAGCAGTGTGACCAAAATGATCGAACAGAACCAGAACTGCTCAAGGGTGTAAACAGAAACTCATGCTGGGTGCCCATACAATGCAACTTTTGAATCTATTCACAGATATCCAAAGAATACCTAGTATAGCATAGTCACTAGGTCACTCATACCAACAACCACTCCGTTATGCGATTGTCAACCTTTAATTTTTCGGAACCTGTCATCGCGTCCGTACTCGATGGAAGCCTCTTGACATCCTCATCTCCCTCTTTCAAACCGCATCTGGCCAATCCATTATTATTGTGTCCAGGTAATTTCCTTCCCCCAATTGCTATGATCTTTACGATGGTTCGAGGTTCGACACAATCATACCATATGAGGTATAACCGTGACCAGAGAACGCCCACTTCACACTTTTATTGTTTATCTATTCCGCGCTCCCTATCTTAATACCCAATATATTTTAGTTGCACATTGTAAGGTGCAATAATCGAATGTAATATCGAATAGTTACCAATACCGTGTTCGATCTTTTCGGGTTAGAATCGAACCGGCACTTACTAGGCGCCCATAAACGTCAGATGCTCCTAAAATGTTTATGGCAGCGCCCGTTTCGTAGTTAAACGGTGTTTTACGGCGCGATTTACAAAACAAGAGACGTTCCAACTCTTAACTTTCATAACCTCCTGTCTTGCCGGGCTTGGTAATTGCACAGGCTACCTGCCATTATGGAGATACAGTTCTCAAAGTATATAGAAAACTGAGATATAGATTTCGGTGGTATCTAATGAGTCCAGGTCGGCTGTATGTTTTTGAATTCATAATTCTCGGTAAATTTAAGTACCTATCCCCAGTTAAGAAAAGTGGGCGTCTTATTAAAGTTTTTAAAAATAAGTAGGTATTTAGGGTACGTTCTTACACCGGCATTATAAAGTTATATTTTTATGAAGTTTGTATCGTTTATTTTTTTTGCACTTGATCCATAGAACTTGATTTAAAAAAGCATAAATAGTTAAAATGAGACTCTTTAATGTAAACAATGTAACACTACATCAGGGTTATCTGCAAAAAATTGTACAGAATAGTAGGTTATCGATTTTGGTTATAATAACAAATGTAATTGCGTTCTTACTTGGCACATTACAATATAAAAACCTAAAGTATACGAAAATGTATTTGCACTAATTAAATGTCGATAACCTGACTTTTTTTACATTCTTAACTGTGGTGCATCTTCCAATATCTTAATACTTCATCACGCAAACATAGGAAAACTTCTGACATTCAATCAGTCCACATTATTTTGCTCGTTTCAGAATGTTCCAAAGTAAACTGAAAAACCTAAAGGAAACCAATCCAGTGGCTCAATAATCCAATAATACTTCGGACAACAATCGGCATGGAAACTCGATTCGTTCCTTTCTTACACAAACACGCGCGGCCGGCCAAGAGCCCTTGCGTAGCCAGCTTAGGCCCTGCACAGACGACAAACTATCCGCGGCGGACTTTTTAGTCCGTGAAAATAGAACCTATGGAATTATATGCAGCAACGCACACGATGAGCAAAAAGTCTGGCGCACAATGCATACAATCCGTGCAGACATTTTGTGCGCCGCAGACTCGATCGCACAAAAAGTCTGTCGTCTGCGCTGCGCCTCTCGTAACAAAGGCGGCTAAAGGGACACAGTTTGCAAGCAGATAAATTAGTACAGATTCTCTATTATCTATTATGTTCTGTGCTATGACACACCATAATATGAAGGTAAACTAAACTAATAATGTAGTAACCCAGTAACACATAATTCTCATAATAACGGTAGCATTTCACGCCGCAGTAGTATAGCACATGTGGTTAGAATATTCCATATACATAATTATATTAATTACAAACAAAAACAAGCTTCGATTATTCCCGAAATAAACTATTCTATTTCGTACAAGCCATTAGGTGACGGATGGTGCAGACATGTGTGGTTATTTTCTTGTTTCACTGTCTCTTTCTTATAGATATATTTAGACAGGGAGGTCCGTAGAGCCGTGATGAGTCGTAGCAAAAATTAATTACTAACTTTTGCTCGCGTTGATGACTGGGATATAGGTACATTGTATTTTTCTATTTTAAAAAATGTTTCCCTATTTCCTTTGGTCACGGCATCACGAGGAGGCTGGACTAATTTTGCTGCCTTTTTTTTGTTGTTTGTTATTATCAAGAGAAGGTTCTTATGAAAGAAAATTTAAGTAGGTATACTTAACCATTTTTTTTTCTAATATGGCGTTTTTGTTATGTTTTTTACAACAAACTTCTTTAATGTAACCTAATGGCGTAAACGCAACGTTTTATCGAAACAAATAATTGATGAAATGCATGACTAGTTATGTCGCCTACTCTAGTGTCGGAATACTAACAAAACTACCTATTTACATTAGCGCCAGAAAAAAACACTGAAAATATTGTATATCAAATAATTTACAAAGCATTAGTGAACACTGTTTTCGTTTCATATTTTACTAAGTAATTATACCAATTTGAATTCAATATTCATAGTTTAGACAGGACAACGTCTGTTGGGTCAGGCTAATATTTTATTTAACATAAAGTTTAACTTCTTCTTCGTAGTTTTCCCTTCAAAGATATACAGACATTTGCGATTATATTATCAGTTCGATATATATATTTGTGTTATTGCCTCCAACATTAATAAAATCATTGTGAAATTTGGTTGTATTTGACAAACTATGCTCTGTATGAGACATTTCTATGTCGTAATACGTTCTTTCACAGGTTTCATTGTGAAATAAATGTTTTGACACATTTTTAATTTATTTAAATTAAACTGTTCAGGTACCTTATCTACCGGAACGCGTAATATTACTCCCTAAGTTTTAGATCGTAGCTTCTCACCACAAAAAGAAAGGAAAGAAAGCACTAAATGTAACTGAAAAACTTTTACACAATTTTCAAGACAAAGGGTTGCCAGAGCTGAGAGCAAGTTGATTATTCAGAAACTTACCATCTTGCTTCACCGTGTTCCCCAGGGGGCCGCAGCTCGCCAGGCAGACGAGCACGATCCACCGCAGCATCAGGGTCGGGCTGCCTCCCCGCTGCAGCTCCGGCTGGTTGTGGAAGTGCCTGACAGTAGGCCTCTGCCGGGCCGTACGCGCCATCTTGCGATAACACAATACTGAACTGTCATTGGCTACACTCGCAGTCACATCGAAAACAAACGAACATCGATCACTTATAAAAATAGAAGCCGAACGCTGACCACTTTTGAAAATGGAAAACGGCCGTTGATCACTCTCCGAAACTGGGGCTTTATTTGACGTTTTATTACGGTATTTGATCACTTCTACTGTAAACACAATTAATTCCGTATTATAATAAACGTTTGTTTGACAAGGAAGGTTATGGTAACAAAACGTTGTGTTTGAACGGTTTGATTAAACTTTTAATTATTTTGTTTTCACTGGAGTTAGATTCGTTTTAATAACGACTGACGGGCCGAGATAATGCCAACATTATGGTTAAATTAAGTTTGGAACAGTAGCTAGCGACCGAAGTTGATGTAATTGAATTCAGAAAAGACAAGTTAATACAGAAGCGACCCTATTGTGGAAATTATTATTGTGGGAGTCATTCAGCCATTGAGGCCGACATTCGATCATTTTTTATGTCAAAGACACTAGAAAATACAGGAAATTTACGTGAACGTACGTAAGGGAAAGAACGTGTATGCACAGTCAGTATTACTCTTAATCATAATTGGTAAATATTTGGATAAGTTAGGACCTTTTTATGTACTTTTTGTTGTGGGCATTAGAGGGTCAGCATAAGATGTATATATACTTATGTACCCACTTATTTACTTTCTTTGTCAGAATGTTAGGATGTTACGGAAATGAGTCTGCTGGGATCACCGTTCGATCACTTAAGTTACGTTAACTTTGAAGGCCAAAGATTACGAGTATCGCTTGAAAGCGAGAATTAGCTAACGCGTAAAGATATTCAGTTTCAGATTATTTGTAAGTAACTAAATAAGTTAACACTTTACAGTACCAAAGAAAAAAAAGGGGAATAATGCGGATTTATCCCTTAAGGGATCTTTTGGAGCCAACCTTTGAGAGACCGAGAGGAATCCTTATTATTGAGACCGACAAAAAGAGAGGTTGAACATGGTGAAAAGTAAGTACATTATAATTATATCTATATTCACAAAATGTTTCAGTTGTCTTTTGTTTTATAACAATCAAAATGCTCTGGTACCTATTAAATAGAATTACATCATACATACATACATATTCTCACGCCTATATTCCCAAGAGGGGTAGGCAGAGCACATGAATTCAAAAATCCAGTGCCACGTTTAGGAATTTCAGGGAAACCAGATGGTTAAACGTTTTACAAATTACAAATAAGCCTAAATACGACCCATTACTGGGCACAGGCCTCAGAAAGGTAGGGTTTGGGCTGTGGTTCCCACGCGGGTCCAGCGAGGATTGGGAACTTCACTAACAATCTAAATCGCTTTATCGCAGCGTGAGGGTTTCCGCACGATGATTCCCTTTACCGTAGGTCGTGGTATAAAGTATCTAATTTGATTTCGCACATTAATTCCGAAATAATTAATAATTAAGAGCCTGGGATTCGAACTCACAATCCTGTGTGAGAGGCAACAGGTCTAATTGTTAGGCAACCATGGCTACCGTACCTACTATAAAAGAGATTGTTTGCGCTGCTATCTAAAAATGCCTGTAAAATCGTAGTAGGTAGAATTTTTTAACTAAAGTCCAAGCAATATAATGCAAAAAAAACCTATAATAATAATCTGTGGTACGAATTAAATTGGTCATTACAAGGTGGCGTGCCCTATCGGTCGCAGTGACCTCTATAAATAAGAACCTTAAAACAGATCGGTCGATAAGCCAGCTTTTAGTCGTCACCGAAAGTGCTTTCGATTTTTCAGCTTTTCTACCTGAAAGCTGCGGATAATGGCCGCGCCTCGTGTGCGATCGTCAATTACCTCATTACATTTTCCGTTGGAGCTTTTTTAAACGAAACTAGAGCTCTAATGTAGACTGAGCCTATTTCTAAGCAGCTAGGTTTTCGAAAACCTCCTCAAAACCAGGTTTAGAATAATACCTCTCTTTTTCTTCCGTTGACGTTAGAAGAGGCCATTATGTTTTAGACGTCAGGTTAGCACCTCTCACTACTACCTATACCGCTTTTATCCAACTATAAACTAAAAAATATTCCAAAGAGTGGTCACGCAACGTGTAATAGTCATACCCTGCTATCTCATTTGGGACTACAGGCGTTATGTACTTATGTATGTATGTATAGAAAGCAGATCCGATGGTTTTTCGTGCTGCAAGGTCCCAACTGGCCGGCTGCCGAAATCTGCCGATAAATCATTTCAGTCTCAAAGGTCGACATCGACAGCCGTTACATTTCATCGATTAGCTCCTAACTCAGCGGCACAAAGTCCAAAAAGCCGTGACAACCCATGACATGTACTTCGAATTTACATGGTTCAATACACCGTAACCACAATTTCGACCCCGCCATGGCTAATATAGCTATTTTTATTTTACCAATAATCTGTTCGCGTGACCAAAGGAATAATCTCGAAGGTTCAAATCTCGTGACCTTTATGGCGTTACGTTAAAGTTGCTCTTCCCCTGACAGACGTGGCATGGTGTGGGAATTTATCGGAAAAGTTGTGTAAGTATGAGTTATCGGATCCGAGTCGGTAGTCTGGAAATGTCGCACGACTAGTGTCGTCGGGCACGAGTGTATGAAATACTTAAGTATTCTTATTATTAGTTTCTGATCAGATCGCATAGATAATCTATTTAGCTATGCTACATTACAAGATTGTGATTACAATAATAAAAATGTTCTTCAAAAACGAATATTCGCGGGCTGCAACGAAACAAGCAGCGCACCGCGTGTTGGTTGCCGACCAGTGCTTCAAAACTCAGAAATAAACCTAACTAGATTAAACCATCATATTATTAGAGTTTAGCTTCGTTTTTATTTCACTTCTAATGATACTTAGTAAGAACATAAATTCTAATCGCCTAATTAAAATAATAATACTCCAAAAATCTACGTCTTTAATACACCCTTACCCCAAAAAAGCAGAAGCAATACACAAAGATCACTCAAATAGCATCACAAAACCAACAAAGAGTCCGTATAAAAAACTCAGGTGCACCCCGACATGGGATAACCATCAAAATACAGAAACACCTTTACGTCATAATTAGATTTGAAATCACAGCAACCTCAATAAAGGAAGAAAAAACCTTTCAACCAGCCAGGTAAGCGGGCCCGGCCGGCACAAAGAAACGGGCACATTTCATACCACTTCATGCTGGTTTTCATGCCTGCTCATGCCCATTCATGCCTTGTCAAAACGAAAGAGAGTGGACATTATTCGGAATCGTGTGATCATTTCGCCTTGTAGTTTTGTGCTCGGAGTTAGTGGGTTTTGTGACCGCTGCCTATTTATGTTTTCAGTTAATATTTACCTGCCAAACGGTGGGAAACGCCTTCACTACTTACCGGTTTTCGCTGCCTGTATCTATTGTAATCTAAATAATTTAATGCAATATTTGATATTTATCGATACGAATAACCTAAATTACACTGAATCTAAACAACCTATTTAATTAGTTACCTATCTATTCATTTGCATCATTTTACGCCACCCTACAAAATACAAAGCACGCTCTACTTAGAAACCGAAATAATAAATCTTTACTTTTGCGTCTTTTGTTATTTTTTTTCTTTGCCAGCGGATTGTTCGAGCAACATTAGTTATACGACTACGGAATGCCGCAGAGGTTAATGTTTCGTTCTATTGTTGAAGCGATGTTAAATTAAGCAGATGTTACTTGTTATTTCTTCTGTGGTCACATTGATACGGGATTCAAATAAAGTTGAATTCAAATTCTTCATGTCATTGGCTATGATTAGGTCGGTTGGTTCCTATACTAACGGATATAACGGAATTTAAGACTTGCTGAAGCGATATAAACTAAGAAACACAATAAAGCTACAAAGTACTGAAACGTAAAGAAAACCCTTTTCGCGGTAAAATAATGCAATGAACTAAATATGGTAATTATTGAGCATCATATGGGATACATGTATATTCATCACAGTACCTCTTCGGGTCAGTACAGATTCAACTCGTATTCACCGCACAACGCACCCGCTCGGAAACAATCGGGCCCCACGGGTGACACGACCATTGCGATTGGCAGGACAGGGTACATTTACATATTTCATACGTTATAACTACGCTGATGCTCGTTTAATTCGATGCGACTTAATATAGTATATCGTAAATAGTTAAAAAGTCAAATTATAAATTGAAATCACCTTTTAAATAGCTGTGTTTACCTAAGATTGAGATTAAGAGACAATGCGTAACATAACATGACTTTCCCAAATAGATAGGCACAGCATACAAAGCGTTACATACTCGTAGATGAAACCAACTAATAAAAAAGAGAAATAAATTAATAGTGGCAGGTTGCTAGTCTGTACCCAAAACTATTTAAAGCATACCTAAACCTATTTACTTAGTTGTCTCTTACGATATCCACGGAAGAAATGGAGAGGTGTTATTTCTAAATCCTATACCGCGCGGAACTGATATGTAACTTGCCTAATTCATAGTTTTGATTTTTCATTTCAGTTTTTGAAATTTACGATATTGTTAGAATACCAAATAGTGTGCACAGCATCAGCTTGTTGCCATGACAAGTTAATTGCAAGGAGCAAATCTGACCTTTTTAATTCATCTGAGCACGTGACAGTAGACAACGGTCCCCATCCATCACTCCATTGGGACGCCAGCCGCGTGAAAAATTTGAAAATAGAATGTTTTGTGCTGGCAACATTGTTTTGCAATACGATTCTGTTTCGAATATTTGAAGCTTTTTACTTTATTTTAGACTTTTTTAATGATGGCAGCCAATATTTGGGATAAAAATTATTGATTTTTAATTTAGTGTTCCTATTATGTGTTACAACTAAAATCTTGTTAGATGTTCTTTATGTAAATAAACAAAATGAAATGAAGAGTAAACAATCAATACCAGCTTAATTTGAAGTAAAATTAATTCTTCATTATTAGACTGTAGTTAATAGTTGGTACCTTACCCTACTAATAGGCTAACTAGCGAGCCATATCAGGGCTAATGCTAGAACATAGTTTTTTAATACAATACTATAGACAGCCAGGGTCGCCGTCATCGGAACGATGAGGAGGACTATATATATATATATATATAATAGGCTAACTATCACAGTAACAAGTACCCACTTTAATATAATTAGGATGTAAGCTCTAATTTTACGGGGACAACAAAAGAAACAAACTAGACTTTCAACCATTCATTCCCACGCAGCACAGCCTTGAAAAGTAACTATTAATTTGATGCTAACGATCGCATGTACAAACAATATTTGTCGAGCGATAGCAGCCAGTGTTGCCAGTAGAATAACTAATTATCCACTATCTATGGTACCGTAATGATGGTAGAGTCGGGAATGACCTCCAGGTGGCTTTTACATTTAATATTCATATAAAGCCAATTTTAATTTGATATGTAAAAGTACATATTATTTAGTTTTAATACAAGATCGATACACTTTTGATTGTCACTATCGTTGCTTCGACACTTTTTATTACCGCTTAAAATCAATCCTTTTTGTGTATTTCTTAATGCTAAAGTGAGGGTTTGATAAGGTTTAGGGATTAGACGTAGCTAAAATTTTACGCCATTAAATGATGTATTGTTTTCATTGAATATATTTTCGAAGTACTTACTATTATGTTGATTTTGTAATAAGCTTTAAATTCCTCTGAGAAAATAGAGTGGAGAATTACTACTAACTCCAACAGCAGAGAGACCGTGACTGACCGCTTTTCAGTCTGACTTAGAAGTTTTATAGTAATTTTATTATACTTATTCGTCTAGTAAAATTCTGTAGCTAAACTAAGGTTAATACGTTGGATTATGTAGACTTCTAATTCTGCACGCAATTCGGAAAGAAGTTGAAGCCCATTCGTGGGGCCAAATTGGCCTCCAGATCAATCACAAGGCGTGACGTCCAGTTAAATAGACCCAGTAACATATTACGCGGTATATACAGGTATACATACATACCAGCACTACTGGAATTCATGGGGTAAAAGTGGACTGGTTGAGCCAAAACATGCCTGTAGCAAGGCAGCTTTGGTTCAATTTGGGCAGTTTTTGAGTCTGTTTGGAAATAAACAAAATGTACTTCACAATTTTCATAGATATTTTTGACCCTGTATTAAATAAGGCTGATTACAAAATAGAGTCGTTTACAAGAAATTTGATGGGAGTTGGAATGCTGTGATTTAGACTGGCGAGAAAATGAAGAGTATCTAGTGGGCAGGTTTGATAGATTTCAAAAAAATATCATTTTGATGGAATGAATTTCGGACGAATGATTTTCGTTACCTTTTGGGTAACGTGTGGAACTGATCCTTAGATTCTATACGACTTTGCGTAAATCAAACGCTAATTAAAAATTTAAACAAGGTTTAATCGAAATTGATTATTCAAACAAAAAAGAACTAGGCGAATTGAATTTCGGCACGTTTTACATTGGGGTTCGAACTGGTTTATAAATTCTATGTACCGAAGTATCAGTGAAATAAATCCAGATCTTATATCCCGACCAAGACTGAATGTCAAAGCTCACGTAAAACACTTTTACAATACCAGTGTTCCGCTGCTTCGTATGTTATATTGCAACGGCCTTAGATTCTGAGGTTGTTTGTCCAACAAGGTCCAGCAAGGCTTAGCCGCATTTTATGGCGCTCCCGTCGCACACAACACCCTGTACAAATAGTGTAGGAGTACTTGGCTTTGTTCTTCCAACACGCTGTATAGCTGTTAAATTTAGACAGCATATCACTTTGAAGGAATAAGTGGAATCGCACTTGAAATGGACCTCGAAAATATATGTTTAAGACAGTGAAGATACTAAGAGAAATAAACAGGATAGTAGCCATCTAATTGACATAAATTAGTTCCAAAACAGAGCTTGGAGAGGAAAACATTTTTAAGGGCTAACATAATTCTCAAGCTCAAGATTGTAGTTTGTCGATGTGACGTAACTTATCTTTCGACTGACCTAGACCTTCGGCGAAAACCCTCCCATAAAGGCGTCCACAAATTCATTGCCATCAGTCCCGTATCCACCAAAACTAGAACTGCGAATGTAACTCAGATTAGAACTTCGCATAATACATTCCGAATCATTGTAACTATAATATCAATATCTAACCCTTCCATCCCGGCCTCTAAACCCATTGTTAACATACCTATTGTATATACGACCGCAATATATGGTTGTTTAGTTACGTTTGTTTGTGTTTGCTTAGCTGGGACCTTTTCTAAATGGACATCCTCGTCTGCTTTATTGTTATTGCTAGTAAACCTTTTTTAATATTCTTTATTATATTTAGAGACGGTTTGTGCTTGACATGCAATTATATTGAGTTCGTTTTTTCTCGTTTATCGTTTTAAGTGTTTTGGGTAAAGTGCTCATAAGTGTCCCAATTTACCGATTCTTTTATTTCACTGGGCTCAGTTTTATTGTGAAGTTGAGAAAGAAATATCACTTCAAGTTAGTATTTTAGCATTATCTAATAAGTTTGCCTTAGAAGCTGCCATACAAAAAGCAAAAAGTAATGTAATATAAAAAAAGTGCTATCTTGTATCTATTGAACGAGTATCTAATTGTTCTTCAGGTGGTAACCCAGCGTTTTGTATAACTGGTCCGAATTTTGCCCTGAGTACTTTAATTTATTGTGTAAGTTCGGGTATCTGGTTCAAGACAGACGCTAATACCGAGAACATTACTATTTTGTCTTTTTTAGCAATATTGATTGTTGTTACACAACACTTTTTCCTTATTATAATAATCTCATTGATTCTATTTTAGTTCTCCAAATCAGGGGATTCCCCGCCAATATGTCACAGCCAAATGTCACAAATCAACATGTGACAAGTTTACACGCATCGTTTCCCCAGAAGCTTTACTTTTACTGTCTGCTGTCTTTACTTGACACGTGCGCCCATTAAATGGCGACAACTTTATATTTTCTGTCTCCACAACACTATCGAGAAGGAGGAAGACTTATTTTCGGAGAGCCCTGTAAAAAAACAATTGACAAACTATTAACTGTCAGTTGTCAGTCACAAGCCACGCGTGGGCCACTTTTGCGCTTGAACGCACACCTGTTTAGGGTGCGTTGGGTTTTTTAAATGAATTTAGTGGTTTGTTTGCTTTAGAAAAAACAACGCTAGAAGGGTGGGCAAATGAAAGGGCTATTCATTGAAAATAATATATTAATAAAAAGGATATACAAACTCTAAGTTCAAATTCCGAAAAAGTCCTATCCAAGTAGTTAAACTGGTTGCGAAAAAGACCGTTTTCAAAAATGTACAGTTAATGTTCAAAGCGAGTACTTGTAAACCACAGCTACAGCAATAATAACGTAACAAAAGGTGCCAAGACAGCTGCTGTAAAATACACTAAAAATAACGAATACGACTATTATTTTGTAAAAGAAGAAATCTTCCAGCTCATTATATCAAATTGCGGTGAGGTTTGAACGCATAAGGATGAAGCATAATAACTGAATGAGACATGTTGGGAAAGGATAAATTACAATAATTGACGACGACTGTAATAACCAAGATGGAGGAACGTATCAACATTGACGTAGGAACATCTGCAACACTAGGGGAAAGTTTAGATGCAGTTTGATAAGACTTAGTAGGTAGGTACTTTTTGTTTATTAAAACGAGGAACATTTCGCATTTTCTCTTCTACTTTGCCTTGTTAAATATATCTCTTTGTGTAATCTTTGACTGGGACTAAATTTGTGAAGAATTACTTAGGTGATCAAGATTTAGAATAGGTTTATTCCTTCTTTCCATTTCACATAGCGATTTGGTCTATTTATCTTTGTATATTGGCCTGATGCTTCTAAAGGTTTTCTAAATAACGGTGGTATCTAGCAACATAAACGCCAATAAACAATTAAGTGGCAACCAAACAAATCGGAAGATCATTACGTTCAACAGACACTTGTATTCAAAAGAGATTCAAATAGTTTTAATTCCTCAAGAGCCAACGAACGCTGCAGCGAGCTCGAAACCGGTCGAAATGTTGATAACTTCCGCGCAAGAAATAAGTCGTAGACGGGATAGTTTTGTTCTGCTCTTGTTCTATTTTGTTGAGTTCACATGAAGCCTTTATCCTTGGCGGAGCGGCGTATTGGTTTTTCTTACAAGATTGTTTTATTAAGCCTTTTATTCGTCGAAGCTTTTGATGGAAACGTATCATCCATTATCTCAGGGGATAAAGTTTTGTAAGAAATTATTTCGAATAGGTACCTAGTTGCGGAATGTTTATTTCTTCGACGGCGATATTGCACTCGTAAAAGTGGGTATGGTAATTGTATCGTTTAGTTTAATAAAATCTAGATAGGCCGCAATCTGTAACAAAAGTATCACTTCATAGAAGCAATTTGATAAATCGACTGAGAAAAGATTAGTAGAAAAATGGTATGAATGACGAATGGTTGGACGCCACACTCAATAAACAAAAGAGCTAATAATGTAATTAATAAATGTGGACGTTTGTTCAGCTCACTACTTCGCAAGCAAAACAAAGGCAGGAATTGCCGATGATAAAATACTGCGAATTGCAAAAGCAGACACAGGTTAATATCTGGAATAGAGCAGGAAATTAGAGCAAACAGACTCATCTGCACAAAGGAAATTGGCACCTAGTCCCTCGGTCTATTATGGAGACTGACTTAATACGGTTACTGCAGTACAACTGTCGAACAAAACGGGATTTAAATTGCGGAATTTTGAATCCTTATTGAGAAAATTAAAGATTTTATCTGCGTGGAACATTTCACTTATCTTGAGCTTAGAATATTTTTACTCAACACATTGTTTGGGACTCCAATTTAAAATTAGCTTTGTCGTTAAATAAGTAAATGGTGCAACGTAGACTGACACTTCAAGAAAACAAAGCAATAAATGTACTTGAAAACTCCAATAGAAATAAATCAACCATGAAATTTGCAACACAAAACGCACTGCAGTATCTAGTGCAGAGTTTTTTGTGTACGGGTTAAAAGAAACCTGCTTATTAGCATATTCCATAGCAATTCCACCCTTAAGCGTTGCGGCAAAACGGTGGCCCATAAAAACATTACACTATCTCGGCCCTAACGTTGACGACACATTACCGATTAAAGCACGATGTTACAGCCGATTTATCGCCGTACAAAATGTTGTTTCATGTCATTATTCACGATACTAGGACGCTGGGCGAAAAGCTCGCTCCCTTCCATCGTCGCGCGTTTTGGGTCACTCTGATCACATAATTGTGTGTCGAGGGCACTTTTGTGGCACTGTTTCACTGTATTTTTTGGTATTTTATGTGTTGGAATGATTTCTGTGTGTTATTTTGTTGTGTTTGTGTGCAGCGCGGCGTGGAGTCGCGGCGGGGACGCGTGTTCGACTGCCGAGCCAACCCCGGACGAGGGAATCGCGATCGGCCCGGCCGGCGGAGACTAGTGTCGCGATCCGTTCAACGCAACCTTGTATTGATTCCTGTCCGGATCTAAATGCATTTAAATACTTGAAGGGCCGAATTCACTAATTTCGTCATGTTTTATACCGTATAAATTCTGTTTTAGTCATGTTCTTTAGATTTATCGTTTAGTTGAATTCGGTTGTCATTTCAAAAGCCTCAATATTTGAAAATAGTCAGTAACTGTCCAACATTTTTACGAAAGTCAAACCAAATGTCAATAGTTCTGGAATAAATCGAGTGATTTTCATCAACTCTGTTGGTTTTCTGTGTATAAAATTTGAAAGTAAAATTCCAAACGTCAAAATTGAATTAAGATGTTACGTAACACGGAGCGTCTAAAAGAATGAACGGCTCTGCCGCGTTCTCTTTCACTCAATCACAGACGAAAGGCGATAGAGAAATGCGTGTTCCAACCCTGTACCCTCCTCAATGCAGGGCTATTTAAATACCAGTTAAGTTAGACCCCACGACGCGTGTTACTGTATCTTTTGTTTGTCTGATTGGAAGGGGTCTCTTTATAATGGTTCGACAGTAGGACTGCGATTTTAGGGTTCACAAATTAGAAAGGGGAGAAAAAAATGCTTTAACGTCAGGTTTATTGACATTTTGCTAGCGATCATTAAGGCTAGAGCCCTTCAAAGCTATTGACGTGTCGTAAAATGTAGACTGGAAGATTTAATTAGTGATGAACATCTTTAGAATAGGTAATGAATGTACCTACCTAAGTAGTTTAGGGTCGAAAGTATGTCTACTTAATTAGCTGTAAAATGGTACGTTTAAGAGGGTGCACACAAAATTCGGTGATTTTGATGATTTTCAAATGCTTTAGAAAGCTATAAATCCTTAAGTTTTTAAAGAAAAACTACTGTAACATATAAATCAACTCTTTTTCTAGGGATTAACGGAAAGAAATATTTTATTAGCAACACAGATTTCTTTTACTTAGCCAATTTGTTGAAGGGTTTTCACAAAAATACGCGTCAGAGCTGTCTTTCACTTGAAAATTTTCCATTAAAATTTACCATAAACGATATAAACTAGTTATTATCTGATAGACAATATAGTCTACTGGGGATTAACGGAGAGACATGCATCAAATTATTGGTTTTTATTATTCAAATATCATTGTACATAATTTCAAAGTTGAACTATTACTTTATTTTTTTTCTCATTGATTTTATTATAATTACAAATGAAACAATTTTATTGTGAATTTACAGAATATGTTTAGTCTAACCATATTTTTTTCATGGCTAAATATGAGTTAATTTATTTTTCACGATTTTTTAAACATTGGTCCAAAACCACTAAGGTCAGGTGGGGGAAGAGAAACGCAGGGATAAGAGGGCTCTACAGACCATAATCACTCATAACTCGACGAGTTATGGTCTGTGGTGCCTCTTACCCCTGCCCTGCCCCTGAATTTCTCTTCCCCGCCTGATCTGATAATTACGTTCGTAAAAAATGTGTGCGCCCTCTTAATCTAAATACAAACATGTAGGTAGTTTTCCTTGTACAGTATTCAGACGTACTCGATGGAAATTAGCGTCGACGTCTATTAGGTCCCGGCAGAGTGCGTATAGGCAGCATGCAGCACAAATCCGTCTATGTCAGCCAATCAGATTGACGGATTCGAATATGCCGTGTCTCTCCAGTAAGCGACGGACTATTTTGTGTTATGGCCGCTTTCCACTGCTAGCGGAATTAGGTAACAAATTAATTTAGTACATTTTCTATTTAACATCACATTTGAACTCTCGTCTGGAATCGTCACAGCGATCTAATTTAGTACTAAATACTAAAGTGTACCTAAATATATATTTGATGCTGACTGTACATACGTCACAGAGAAGAAATCGTTTTTCTCCTCTGGAAATATTACATGTACAGTCAAACGAATTGCCTGATGCACCGTATAACACTGTCACTGCTGCGTATTCTCAAACGGGGTAAGCAGAGCACACGAAACACTACATAGACAAAGCCATCTACGACTTCGATACCTAGTTCGTTTTGCTCTTAGTGAATAATTAAGTAGAGCACTACTTTTATCACTTGAGCGCATTCAGTTTGTGGTCCAACTGATGCGCTCAAGTGATAAAAGTACCTAGTGCTCTACTAAAAATAAACAAAAATTCTAGATCATATCATAATGGTAAATGCTGAAATATCATGCATCAATTTCCAATAGAGGTAGGCAGAGCACACGGAACGTTACATAGCCCAAATCATTGACGATATTTCGTTCGTCGTTTTATGACCTCTATTTGGTGAAGCTCGAACAATAACAGGTGTTTTTGTACCTTTGGTGAAGCTCGAAAATAACAGGTGTTTTTGTACCTCTTAACATAGTATGTTGTAAGACTCCTTGTTGTATAAAACACTTAAAAATACAACACACAAATTTACAAAGGCCTAGCCTTTATCCAGTGTAAAGTTCCCGCTTGCTTCGTACTTGTTTTTTTAGGGTTCCGTACCCAAAGGGCGAAAACGGGACCCTATTACTGAGACTTCGTTGTCCGTCTGTCTGTCTGTCACCAGGCTGTATATAATTTGTAAAATAATCATTTAATTTGAAACAGTTCTACAGAGGCAAGTGACGTCACTCGGTAACTTTCTCAATACAGCTAGCGCCATCTTTTAGATACGAAGTGAACCCGAGCTTAGACGCTTTGAACTCGGCGCAACAAACTTGGTGAAAGGAGCGAGGTAGTTGATGTCGTATTGTGCTCATAGATGGCGTGATTTGTGCCATTTTTGAGGCTTGCTCGAAGCAGAGCACACCTACAAATTGTTAACAATGCTTTTTCTTTATTTTCTTAATGACCTAGCTAGGCTTCGTAATGAAAAAGCAAGCACACTTTTTTCTACACACTTAGCGCAATGACCTTCTTTTTTAATTGCAAGTCCGTTGACTGTCTAACGTGGCTTAATGCATGATGCTGATTGTAGCTGGATAATTTTAGGAAATCTGGTTCGGCTGTCATACCGTAATATCTCAATAAATTCGACATAGATATTAATTAGTTACAGAGAACATTTGATAACACACGTTTGATCCAGTCATTAGAGACGAATTAAAGGGGTTGCCTGGAAAATTTTCCGGGAGATTTGAAAATTGGTGAATTTATAGATTTTGATGTGCTCTTTCTGAATTTCAACTTTGCCACCTTGTATATTTGCCGCTAGCGCCGCCATATTGGAAAAATGGCGCGTAAAAGCAGTTTTTTGACAATATCTCCTGTCTGACTCATTTTACGATAAAATAGTATACATATAACGAAATAAAACTAGAGGCAATTGCCTATAATTTATGTCTTAGTGTTTATTTAATAAAGTCAATAGTTTTGGCGTACGAGCGCCACAAAGTACACTTCGCAAATTGTGTTGGTAAGCGCATAACTCAACAACGCCTGGACCAATTTGGCCAATTCTTTTTTTTAAATGTTTGTTGAAGTTCAGGGAAAATTTATACGGTGAGAAAGTGTTAAAAATATCGAAAATATTGTTATCCCATACAAACTTTATCAACTCGAAAAAACAGTAAGCACCGTAGGATTTTAGATATCTTACGCGTTTTTGGTAAAATGGTCTCTACTTTAGCTCAAAAAAGACGCAAGCGCCGCAAAATTTCATACGTCTCACGCTTTTTTGCGAGCAAAATAGAAGTACATACCTATTTCGTTCATTATACGAGCACTGAAGTCGGTAAAGCGATAGTTTCTTACATATTGTTAATGAATACATACATACCCGTGTGGTGCCGGGTGAGAATAGCACCTCCCCCTTTCTTCCCGTGGGTGTCGTAAGAGTCGACTGTGGGAAAGGGTTAGTGTGTTGTGGGCGATGGGCTAGCAACCTGTCACTGCAATGATCACGTTTAACCATCTGGTTACCCTTAATTTGCTAACCGTGGCACTGGATTTTTGAATTCATGTGCTCTGCCTACCCCTCATGGGAATACAGGCGTGAGTATATGTATGTATGTATGTATGTAATACATACATACATACATACATACATACCGTCACGCCTCTTTCCCACAGGGGTAGGCAGAGACCACTTTGTTCCACTCGCTACGATCCTGACATACCTCTTTTGCTTCATCCACATTCATTAGTTTCTTCATACATGCTCGTCGATTTCGGGTACTCTTGACCTGATCTGTTTCTAAAACGTCCGCGATTTGGTCACGGAACGTCCGTCTAGGTCTTCCCCTCCCAACACATCCATTCACACTTCCAGCATAGATCTGTTTGGTCAATCTTCTTTCATCCATCCTCTCTACATGACCAAACCAGCTAAGCATACTTCTTTCTATTCTAGTCACTACATCTACTTTCACGCCAACTCTTTCCCTTATCACACTATTTTAATGAATTGGCCCTTAAATATTTATAACTCCATAAGATACGGCTGTCAAAACCTCTATTGAATGACAAAAGACAAGCTGAGTTTTTCGTTGAGTAGTGTTGGAGTACACTTTGTGGCGCTCGTACGCCAAAACTATTGACTTTATAAAATAATCACTAAGACATAAATTGTATTAAACTGTAGTAAACTGTTTCGTTGTAAAATGAGTCAGACAGGAGATATTGTCAAAAAACTGATTTTAAGCGCCATTTTTCCAATATGGCGGCATTAGCGGCAAAGATACGAGGTGGCAAAGTAGAAATACAGAAAGAGCACATTAAAATCTATAATACTTATTACCAATTTTCAAAACTCCCGGAAAACATTCCAGGCAAAACTACCCACTGACCACACTAGTTGTAAAATTTCAGATTTATATTTGTGGTTTTTTATATGAATACATACATACATACAATCACGCCCGTATTCCCAAACGGTGTAGGCAGAGCACACAAAACGCTACGCTACGCTTTATATGAATACTAAGTCGATAATTTTTAAGATAAGTAACGCCAGGGAAGTGAGAAATTCCCAAGAATTATCCTATTACAATTTTATTATAGGTCTTTCAGCCTTGCAAACGATCCACTAAGCTTGAAATTCTCATTTTCTCCATATTCTCTACGGCAGGGGTTCCCAATCTTTTCCAGCCCGCGGCGCACCTACAAGTTTAGAATTTTGTCATGGCGCCCTACCCCGTGTATTTGAAAAAGATACAGTACAAATAGGCTCAGATAATGGTAGTATTTAGGTTGATAGTGTAAAAATGAAAATGGTTTCGGATATTGATAAAGAATCAACTCACGGCGGCGCCCCTCAACACAGTTTGGGAACCTCTGCTCTACGGCATTCTTTTTAGTCATGCATTTCCTCCTTTCCCACTGTTTTAGACAAGCTCAAAGGATATTTTGAGAATTTTCTTCTGTCCGTTTCCAAGTACAAATTCTATATAAACTCTAGTGTCCGACCGAAGGTGCAATTGGGTAGGTAGTTGACAAAAAAAAATCCATCAGAGATAGATTACCCCAGCATATTGTACAGGTAAATTTTATTTCATTTGACAAACAAGTAAGTTTAAGTGACGTCACTACTTGGTATAATTTTTACTAAGGCGTGACGTCACGAGCTCCCTCTCCGGAAGTTTGATAATCGATACCTTAGTTAGACGATGTTTCATTATTTGATAAACCAAAAAACACGTGTAATTTTTTTTCCATAATCTAACTAACGGACTAATTAAAATGATATATATTTTTAACCCTGTCATCATCCTTATTCTGGCCGAAGCCGAAATTCATTAAACGTTATACACCAAAACCTCAAAACTTATAATCTTGTTTTTATTGGTGAAGTTTACATTGATCTGTCCAGTAAAGTTAAGTTCTAAATCCCAGTAAGGAAGTTAACGGTTTAATTTCATTAAATTAAATATTTTAATTTCATTAGCCTACATTATTTTAACATATACATACAATATATATGTATATCGTATAGATAAGTTAGGGCAAGAAAAATATGTTAAGGAAAGGATAAAAAAAAACACAGATACTAATTAATCGAGAAAACTCCTTATACTTTTAATTTGTTCTACATTTAATAATCTTCCGGAAACAAGTTTAAAATATTCAAAAATTAAACACTTTTTTAAGGTCCATTTTTGGTTTTTAAAAAAAAGGACAATTATCCGTTCTGCCCGACCCCCCTTGGGTAAAACGGATAGACCGCAAGGGCAAAAAGGACAAAGATTAAAATTTTAACTACATAATCACTACAATCGTCACAGAAGTAAGTGCCAACGCCTGAATAAGATGTGCAGATGTCGCGAGCCTATCATTTACATTGGCTGCACTGTATCCGTTCTTTAGAGGGTGGGTCTGTGTATTCATTCATACACACTAAACGAAAACAGCTATC
>BHDV01013233.1:97042-179553 GCA_005406045.1 Adoxophyes honmai
ATGATGGATCACGGATTGATCCGAAACATGTCGAGCTAATCTCGGTATAAACAACGTGAGTAATTCGTTATTTTTCACTATGTATAATAATTATTTAAGATTTATTTTAAGTATAGGTACTTTATAAAAACATCACTGCAATATCACGTTTAACCAGGGTAATTTCAGGGTAACCAGGTGCTTACCCTGAAATTGGTAAACGTGGCACTGGATTTTTGAATTCATGTGCTCTAACTACCCCTCTTGGGAATACAGGCGTAAGAATATGTGTGTATGTATGTATGTATGTATAAAAACATCAAAATATATTTCGATTAATTTATTTCCAAAATGTAGTAAAAAAGTTATACAATCGTATTTTACACTTGACTTAAAACGACTTAAATTACACTTATACACTATATGTATACAACACCTATATAAAATATAAATTTCTCTAAACTGACTGGTAAACATTGGTATCCAAATAAAAGTACCAAAATGGGTTCTACGACCCGATCCACTGGAGCTATAATATACAGACAGATATAAATGTACACTTTAGTACAGATGTTTTTAAAACAAGAAATCTAATTAGGTATTAGTACGCAGTTCTTAAGTAAGTGGTAATGGCATCACAGTCGATACGATAGCGTTATGTTTTCTTCTGGGATGTTACAGATGTCATCTTCTCATGTCACCGAGGCTCTTAGCTACAGAAAGAATTAAAGAATAACACACTGCACCAGTAAGTGCAGCATGATTAGTTTTAGTTGAAGTAAATTATTTATGCACAGGCATTCACTAGTAACGAATTAGTAAATTTGTTTTGACACATGCAGATCTAAATTTGACTCTTTCAGTAATCTTTACATCACATGGTGCATCCCATTCACAACAACTAAAAATAATAAAGTTATACCAACTTACTTAGTACCTACTTAGTTTGTTTTTCATGAATGTACAATTATTCACAGTTTACCACACTAAGCCGTTTTTTAACATTATATTGCCCTATTTATTTATATACAACGTGATTTTTTTTTCGTTGAAAGTACAGAACATTATCTATACAATGATAAATGATCAGGAAAGTTATGTTAAGTATACATAATGTATCAAATAAACTGAGTTAAGTTTTATACATTCACAAGAGAAAATTACAGAACACAACAAAAATTTGACTTTATACAAATTGATACATTTACGCCCTGATCTTAATAGGTCTAACGGGCGGTTTCAATATTACTAGAGATAAAAAAGTTACAGATAATGTCTGGGGGTTTATGTATTTTTCTTATTCCTAGTTAGCTAAAACGTCGATAGGTTAAATATTGGGACGGACCGTAAATCATGTTTTTAAATGTCAAGCTACACTGTGAGCTTATTAGCATGTAAGAAAAGCATCATCATTACGTTAATTGTTAATTACTTCATTGGGTCCTGCTCAGTTTGTGCGCAGTCGGCTCCATGGCTCCATGTAAACATATTACTTACACCTAATTATATTTACAACTAAAAACTACTTGAGCATATTCTCGGACAAACTTATATTATGTAATATCATCACACTGGACGGAATAATTGAGGTAGTTTAAAAAAACTTATACCCATTTTGACATAAATGTACCAGTGGGTATTATTTTAATCTTTATCACCGTACAGTTGGAGTATGAAAACCATCGTCAATTTTCAGAGGTACTTAGTACCAATTACTTTAATCAAGGTTTATGGCCATAAGGGCTACCGGAAAGTCCACACAAATGGCCACAAAGGACTACGTGTGCTTTTTACAGGGTATGCCCACTTTCCGTGGGAGAATCTCTCATACCTCCGTGCTACCGTGATTTTCACACGTTATAAAATATTAAAATCTTACAACATTTTGAAACGGAGTTTTCTACAAAACTCTATGTATATTGTAAAATAATAATGCGACGAACATCTTCATACCCCCTTTTTAATTTTCAGATATTATATTCTTGAACTCTCAAAATGTTTCTCAGTTCGGCAAAATTTTGATAATCACTTATTTCGACTCCCGCGCTTTGCGCCATGTGTGAGTTTCTGTAACTATGTAATTTTACTGTTTATGCGTTGGAAAATTAAAACGGCATAATTACTGACACACCCACACACAACACTGTGTAACTGTGTGTAAATATGAGTTCTTGTATCCATACTCGTAAGCTAACAGTGACCTATATTACCGACGATAGCCCGCAGTGGAACATTAAGTGGTACCTTCGTAATTATAAGTTAGGTAGGTATTTGATCGTATATCTTTAAGGCAACTCAATTGAAGACAGCTAAGGTTGCTTCAAAACTATACGATACATTAATAATTTACACTAAGGAGAGCCTTCGCTTAAAGTTCTTAGTAAACTAATACCATCACAGAACTATGTTAAAACAACGCCAATTACAGTTATATTTGCCAATAGTACCTCATGTTTTTAAAATAAATTCCTGTATAAATGTCTGAAACTTACGTAGTCTGGCAGAAGAAACACCAAACAAAATCTAATGTGTAACACACACATAAGAAGAGAACGAAACAAATTACATAAGACGTTTTCTTATTATTATTGGCATGAAGAAATTTCCCAACATGCGATTTTCATTGGCGCACCTACAGTACCTTTAAGCTGACAGAGTTCAAAATGTCATGTGACTATTTTGACATTTTGATATGAAGAACAATGCCGAAGCTCTCCTTATGAAACTTAAATAAAGCAACAACCATAAATGAATTCTATTGCACTTTCATTTTTTCTCTCACGTCGGTGGCGTGACCGTTTGTCAAACCGTTCTTGACATGGCCATTGGCTTGGCCGTTGGGGACTTGGCCGTTTGATACTTGGCTGTTAGTCACTTCGCCATTGGCTTTGGCGCATCCGTTAGCGACGTTGTTGTTGTTGGTGGGTTCAACAGCGGGTTTCTTCTTGTTGTCCTTCTTGTACGCTTGGATGTAGAAGTTTGTGAAGAGGACGATGAAAATGACCGAGTGGAGGACGAGGCCGAAGGCGATGATCCTGAAATTAATTTTCATAGTATAAATAGTGTCTATAAAGGTTTGTTGTCTGACTAAGACATTGTACTAGAACAGACTACAGTGTGATGGTAATAAAGAGTAGAAAGCGGATCAAAATTAATAAAACAATGGCATAGCTTCATGTTTTTGTCATTTTTTCAAATAAATACTTTTTGACTGTTGCAAAAGTCATAATGATCAAATTTAATAAGATCACAACAACGTTCTTTTGAATTCATGATTCTAATAACAAACAAAATCAACCCCATTTCACCTAGATAACACAAAAAAAACTGATCAGAAAACACGTGGCTGTAAAGGATTGCTTAAAACTAAACCAGTCTTTAAACTCATGACATTGGGCCTGCAACAGTGACCGTTCCCCTCGATTGCGTGTTGCGCGTGCACACTTCAGTGCTTCAGTTCGATTGTTACAGTTTGCTGTCGACATTTTCGTAGATCGATTTTGAAAGACGATTGGGGAATGTTAGGAAGAGTCGATGACGAATGGCTGTGAATTTTTGTTCAACCAGCTTTACTATACACTTTTAACTAACTTGCAATTTGAGTTTGTAGGTATTCGCGTTTTTTGTGGTACCTGGGTTTATTTGTAGTTTAGTGCGGTTTTAGAAATTATAGTTTTAACAAAACTGATGCTGTTAAAAGTAAAGAAGAGAATTAGGAATTAGGATTTTATTTACTGAGATAAGATATTTTGTGCGCATCTACCGATTCTTTACATTTCATTTCAAAACAGCCGATTTTAGATTGTATTCAAAGGGAACTTGGTTTCAACTATAAAATTAACCTTGTAGATTTTAATATGCTGCTACTATTACAATATTATCTTGGTACTAATAGAAACGATTTTAGAGCCCCAACCTCCGGAGACATCGTGTTATGAGAAATTTTCCTTTCTCGTTCAAGGCAATACTCATAAAAAATGTAGTTAACTAGCTAACCGTAGCAAATGATGTGTGAAACTTGGTAAAATCCTGTTACAGACAGCATTTGTTGCACTTGTTTGTTTAAAAAACAGCCAAAGTTCCTTATGACGAGGTTTTGTTGATAGTGCGTTTGTATTAGAAAAACAGCCAATCAAGCTAGATAATATAGACACTAATTTCGGTTCTTATTGGTTGTTTCACTAAAATTCATGGCTAAGTTTGATAATATTATTTAATAAATTACCTACAAGGTATACACATTATATTGCAAATTATACTTATCTGCCGGTATGACCTATCTGTACCAGATGATGATCACGTAGTAAAAAATGACGAATTACTTACTTTGGATAGCCGCAGTCGCAGACGAGCGCACTGATGGAATGGAACAGCACCATGAAGAATTGGGCCTGGAATAAAAAAAAAAAAGTTTAAATCCAACCATCTTAAAAACACACACACACACACACACACACACACATCCTCACGCCCATATTCCCAAGAGGGGTAGGCAGAGCACATGAGTTCAAAAATCCAGTGCCACGTTTAACATCTTAAAAACATAATAATTATTTTTATTTAGTTTTTTTTTTAAATACAGATGAAAGAAGTATATTTAGTGAAAGGATGCTAGCCTCTCACCTAAATTACACCTAATCCTATCGCCTTAGTCGCTTCTTAAGACATCCATAGATCCATAGGAGAAATGGAGAGGTGTTATTCTAAACCCAACATCTCAAATAGACTACGAAACGTGAAATATTCGTAGTTTTGAGTATGTAACGTTTCGTGTGCTACCCCGTTTGGAACACAGGCTATATACTTTTTTTGCTAAATGTTAGGAGACCTTAATAAACTGATATCCATAGTTATGGTGACATTATAATATTCGTGCCAGCTCACGTGAATCCATCAGTACGACTAGTGTATTGAAAACGATGATGGACTCGATAATAATTTCGTTTGCGAGTTTATCGCAAAATTGTGTGGAAACTGAGAGAGCGCCGCGAGCGGAACGTTTACACAACTTCCGCGCTCGACACGTCTCCATACAATTCCGCTTTAATTCGCAAACGAAATCGTTATCGAGTCCATCATCGTTTTCAATACACTAGACGCTCTGTACGCAATTCATCGTCAGTGTTTAAAACCTTGCTTTCTAGGTTTAGGCCAAGAAGATAGAACAACAGTTATGCGGTCAACTGCGGTTAGCACAATTTCCACTTTCCTCGAGCTGTAAAGTCTGAATTTAGATTAAGATGATCTTTTTGCATAAAATTGCGTGCCCTGTTCTCTAAAAGAAAGTTGTGTTGCGTTCACAAGACGGGATCGGCATTACGTACTACAAATATTTTTTGAAGATTTTTTCACAAAATTGTCGGTATGCCGATATGTAGGTATGTTTTTTGACAATGAAATAGATATGAATTGAAGTTACTCTAACATTACTATAAACCTGGCTTGAACTAGGCCTGTCGAGTTGAGGGAAGTGGGTTCGAATTCCAGCAACAATGTGAATTTTCCGAAATTTGTATATGACAATACTCCACCGTGAAGTTTTTGCACTAAATTCAGATGGGCTCGACTACCTGAGACCGAAAGATTTCAGCCGGGCAGTAGGGGATGTATTGAATTTTTATTACCTAATATATTATTACTTGTAACCCATGTGGGTATCGAGTTTATAATAACATCTCTCCATTTTCCAAACGTGAAATAGGATTTGACTATGTAGCGTTTTGTGTACTGTGCCTACCCTAATAGGGAATACTGACGAGATGTATGTGTTACTAGTAAAGGACGTTTAGTCTAGAATGGTCGCATGCGCAACAAGCCGGGGAAAGGATAGCGTTCCGCTGGAACGATGTCGAAATCCACACGGCAGAGGTATACTGCGAGAACAATTTCGAAAGAAATCTAGAATCGTAAACGGACGAAGGAACTTAAGTTTGAACAAAATCATTGAGATCCTCAAGCAATTATGTCCACAGAAGTTTGCAAAGAATTTGGTGCTCCCATTTGAATTTCACCCTGTTTGCTCAGTCTATCACAGGTTTGATTCGAGAAAGATGTGTTTTTACATTGAGTCAGTCAAAAAAAATAGCAAGAAGTTTTAACTGAGGAACTAGAGGGCAAAATAGGTACGACAATAATTTGGGCTGCAATACTGTTCACAAATTTCTGGTCCGAACACGCTAAGTCTTGTTTTGTAGAACTTATATTATTGAGATTGTTACTATCATTAAAAAGTTCTCAGGAACGAAAATATGTCAGATACGGGGCCTCAGTCACAACCATCAGCTTGAGATAATCTGTTTCATTTATTCAATGTGACACAACCAACACAAGGAGTTTTAACGAATGTATATATCACCAACGGAAGTGCCGTTTGCTGTCGGGCGTAAAATAACACCTCTACATTTTATCCGTGGATGTCATACGAGGCGACTTAGGTTAATGTATATTTTAGGCAACAGGCTAGCAACTTGTCACTATGGTACCTCTGAACTTTATACCAAAAAAATATTTTAGAAGTGTCTATTAAACATGAAATAGTTATGGATTCTTCTATGTAGCGTTTCGATTGTTCTACCTATCCCGTTTGAGTAAACAAGCGTGATGTACGTACAGTCGAGTTCATAAATATATGAGCAGACAAATGCCAAATATGTAAACTTTTGCACCTTATTGTCAATTTCATAAAGGTGTACAGATATTTTTGAATCCTCAGTTTTGCTCATATATTAATGAACTCGGCTGTACGTATGTACGACAAACGGAAGTAAAAAAATATATTTTTATAACCGCAGTACAACTATGGCGTGCGATCTCGCTCCGCGCATATCCTACTTGCGCAAACGCAGATCCCGTCGGGCGGAATGTTAGGTGCGGTCTATCCTTTATTGGCGGAACAAGAGTTGAGCAACCGCCTCGAAGTATTTATTGGATTACAAGACATGTTTGCAGATTTTGAGGAAAATTTAATTAAGCAGTTTTTCTTTTAAGCTTCTGTCTTGAACGTGGCGATATTGCGGTAATATTTGAACGTGCATACTTGCCATTGTTTATTTTTTATTTACTTATACTATAAAATAGTCATCGTTTTGTCTATGTACCGTTTTGTGTGCTCTGCCTACCCCGTTTGGGAATACAGGCGTGACTGTGTGTATGTATGTGTATAAAAAACAAACTGTGGACCTATGTAGAAAAACAAAATTATTTTCTTCAAAGTGCTCGCTCGTGGAATCTACTTATGTACCTATAGAATCTATAAATATCCGAGATATAAAAAGGTACTTTAAAAAAAATAGGATTTTTACGCAAAACTATAACACTGACGGAAATATTGACAATCGGCTTTACGAATTTTTGGAAAAGATGATTTTTTAAATCTTACGGCTCATTTTAGCCTCCTTTTGTTTTGTTCGTTTCTTAAATACAGTGAAAAAGCGAATCATAAAATTTGGTCTTCGCTCCGCGTTAAATTAATTAACCTTATTTAACTAGTAGTATATGCTAATGCAAGGAATCGCGGGTGCTTGTGAAATACTTGAGAAATGTTGAGTGACTAGTGGTTCGTTTGCAACTAGACCTTGCGTGGAATTACTAGACTTTTATAGTACCTTAACATGTTGTGAAATTTGCAAGCGTTAACTGATAATGACTTAGTTTTCAAGGAGTAGAGGATGAGGTTTAAAAGAATGAATCATCATTAGAGAGGTTAAAAAAATCTGTTTATGTTTAGCGCTTAAATTAATCAAAGACAGAAAACATGTGTTGTCTAAAGACTGCGGCATTCAGTTTTAAAACTTGTAATTTACAATATTTAGTTAAACGTCATTTAAGCGGTATTAAAAAGATGTCGAGCGTCGTTTATGGCAAGAAAGACGTTGACAAGACGATGACGCTCGCGCTCGAATGACGCTAAGTTTGCTTGGCCGTAAGTTTTGCTCTGCCTCTTAAATACATACATATGAGATGCATAATTAAATTACACGTTTGTAGAATCTCGATTTTATTATAAGGATTAATGGAAATAGACTTTTAGCTCTGTTATTCAGGTGATAACCAATAACAGCGCATTCTTATTTTTCTGAAAGATAGTATTTTATGTTTAAGCTGCTTTCTTTAAGAGGAAATATGCCGGTCGAAGGAATTGAAAAATAGGTATTTGCTAAATCTATTGCTGTCGCGCCGTGACCTGCCTAGACGACGTCGAGTGCGATAAGAACAACTACAGCTCGGACCGAAAATACCTATGAAAATTATCCAAAAACAACGTTTCGTAGTCCCCTGATTTCTTCTCCAAAACTTAACCGATTAAATATGTTTTTTCATTAAATGTTTAAAAAATGTCATAACTGTGTTTCTATGTTCTTATATTTTGATATAATTGTGTTAAAATTGGTTTCTAGAGGTTTGACCACAACGGAAAAAACTTACCAATTTTTCATGTTTTTGAAGGTTTAATAATTCACTAAAGAAAAAAAGGAAAACATAGGAACATGCTAAAATATCATTAGATTGTTGATGTAAAAAATCATTGATCTACGGCTAATATCCAGCGAGGAAACAGGGGACTACGTTTCCATACAAAATGTGACCGCTCCATTTCCTCTTAAAGAAATCTAGAAAGAAGTACCAAAATACTGGTCGGCAGGCGAAAGTACTTGTCATACAATTATCCATTGAACTACTTTCGAGATATTCCAATGTCCTACGGCGTTCAAGATCTTGAAAGATCCAGTTTAAATCACTTATGGTCATGCGTGAAAATGAAAAACCAATTTAAGAACCAGTTGTCAAAGAAATGTACTTGGAGTTACCAATGCGATCAGATTCTTAATTTTAAACATAAAAATAATTTTTCACTATGACATTCTTAATTAAGGGAATTTAGTTATATAATGTAGATTACCGTCATTTTCAGGTTTATCCCTTCCTGAAGGCTTTCGGCTGTATTCCCAAATAGGTTAGGCAGAACACACGACACACTATAAAGACAACATCAGCTACTTGGAAGGCTGACTCGTGCGCTAGCGCGCACTGTGTAAACCATTATACCCAGGGAGGGTCGGGCACGAAATTGTCTGACTATTATAGCTTTATAGCACTTACTAGCTGAACAGTGGTGAGATGTTTCTTCCACCACAGGTACTTCTGCATGTGGGGTCCCATAGCCGACGCCATGTAGTACGCGTACATGATGACGTGGACGAGGTTGTTCACGATGTTCGAGAAGGTTCCGTGACCACCTGGAATAAAAAAGATCTGTAATAATTGAAATGTACAGGGTGGGAATAATCCCACACAAAGTATTGAGTTTAGGAGGCGTACTTACTGTGGATATTCGGTTAAATTAATATGTGTAAGCTCAGACTTTACTTTAAACAATCGAGTGTCATCATTATCATTATCATTATTACCATTGAAGTCCTGCTGGGCATAGGAAAAACAATAATGGCATGATATTTTACGATGCAAATAAAAATGTACGAACTTCAGGTTATTCCTTTACTTGTTTTACACGATATCACTTCATGCCAAATTTCATGATTATAGATCATCAACATCGTGTCTACAAAGTGTGGGAAATGCTACATAAACGGTCAAAATATCTTATAACCGGGTAGACTAAAAGGATTGATTTTTTCACAGCCTTAGGACCTTACAGACATTGGTATTAGGTATAAATTTAATTGCTACACCTTAACGCGTTCCTGAGAAAAAGGGTTTTCCTTTTTTGAGACGTGGAACCCTAATAAGAACCAATACGTACCAGCGATGAATTTGACCAGCAGCCAAGCCTCAAAAGGAGTGAGGGAGTGGTGGTAGAGATGCAGCCACGTAATCTGACTCTTCTTCTTCCTTAGCACGAAGAACACAGTGTCTGCGAATTCTGACAGCTTGGAGAAGTAGTACACCCAGCAGAGATGCAGCATCTGTGGAGAGAGAGTTTAGGATAAGCATTGCAGTTGGGCGTGGGGAATAGAGCAAGTTCTTTTTTCTTATAAATATCTTATCTACATGCATAGTATTATAATATACCTAATGCCCCTACTATACGAATACGTTCCGACGCAATAAACAAATGGTCTACATTACGAAACCTGTAACCTGTGGTTGTATTAAATGTTTACATTATAAGATCTATATCGATTCTTAATAACATTCAAATTTCGAATATCTTAATGCAAATAACGATTCCAAAAGAAAACAAATCATTTCAGATTTGGAACACGAGGTCTGCGCGGCTGGTGGTACGAGACGGTGATGGCGATGCCCAATTGGTTGTTTTTCAAGTTTGTTTTCAGTTGTTTTAAAATGAAACTTCCTTTCTTTATCTTTAGACTGTAGTCATGTAGTGATTGTGTACATTACCTAATCACTTCGGCCTCGTTTGTATTCGCATTACAATAAACTTGTTGTGTCAACTACTAATTAAAAAACCGTTCAAGTTGGATTTGACAAAAAAGGTTACCATTATCTAATCTATTCTATATCATTAGGGGACAAACTTAACTTTGCCGATGTCCCCGTACACTTTTAAGACATACAGCTTCAAAGACGACAGATTTCAGTACTTATTTGTTATCAATTGTAAAGTTATCCATGCGTTCCCTAGAAGTGATTTTAAAAGAGTTCCTATTTGTTTAGAGATATGTACGGAACCATAATGAATGTAAATAATATTTCAATAATATCATTGAACAATTTACACCAATCACCTAGTCCCAAATTAGGCAATTCAATGCCTGTGGTTTGAGTAGGTACCTGACAACGGACAAACTTACTTATAAATGAATATCCAAGACTCAAGAGCTTCGTGTTCATCATACGAACATCAGCCCCTAGTGAGAACTTTACAGCCAGGTACTCCAACCACAGGGCTATCCGGTCGTAAAATGAATTCAAAATTTAACTAAAATAAATAAACACGTACTCTGCTGTCTCTGCTTTGGATTTTGACTTTAGAAAGCACATAAATTATGGAACAAATTTTCTAAAATATCAATAACGCATGGCGTTTGGGCGTGTTAATTTAAAATTCGCTAGCGAACGGGGTCAGGGTTTAGATTTTCGCGAGACTTTCTGTTACATAGTTTTTTGCGAATACTCAATGAGTTCATTTCACTTTCATCAGCGCTGTGAGCCCAGTCACATTGCCGCAGGACAGGTTTGCGGTGTATGGAGTGATCGAGTCCACTTGGCCATACAAAGATTGTTATTCTTTTTCGTCTCCCGTTTACCGTAAGAGGTTACTTAAGAAAATTATTTTTTAACATATATCACGCCTTAAATATCTTTGATCTTGAAATTTGTCCACAAATAATATAAACTAAGAAATAAAAACATACATCCATCATAAGACTATTAATTTTTTGAGAAAAATAAAATAAAATACCTTGACAGGCGTGTGTCTAAAAACGTGGTGACTTATCATTTACTTGTCAAACGGAAAATGTTTGTTTTTTTAGCTTAGAATTTGTGATTGAGGCGTCGTACGACTGTCGCTACCATCTATAAACCTATGTGATATTTTATTATCATCTTAGACAAGGAAAAGAAAAAGAGTATAATTTAACCGGGCGACACTTTGTAGAGGTCCATGTTTGTAACTTAAACATTTGAGTTCTTTGCTCAACGGAAGGCAAATAAATACACCAAAGCCTCAAATTTGCCTATCACTTCGTTGCTGAGAAACTTTAGACCTAGAGTCCGTGGAATGATAGTGCATAATTTTTTTCGACAAATCGACGCATCTACAGACTAACGAACTAGAAATAGACGAGAAACGAGAAATATTATAGCCATTCCAATTTTGTACTGTTCTTTTCTAATTTAATTTAGTCCTACACTTACTGTTACCTTAATGTACTTCTTTAATAAGGGTATTAAATATGTTTTTTTTAAATTGATGTTTAATTAAAATATTTCAAGCGCAAAATTTAAAAAAAAATAATTCTTAACTTCGTTGTGTGGCAGCCGGCATCGCTGGCTGAACTAGGAAAGGAACCTACTACCTTGGTTCCGAGAAGAGCTTTCTCTGACGCGATCTTGAACCAGCAATTTGTATGAAATCAGTGAGGAGTAAAAATGTTACCATCTGTAGGTCTGTACTTGGTCACATTGAGGAGGTATTGGGCCACTGTGTCAAGCAATTTTGATAGGATTAAGACAACAGAGTTACAAAATTTCTGAGGAGGCAATTTAAATACTTTCTGCTTTTTATAAACATTTTAATTGCATGATAACTCAATCGTAAGATGAAAAATGATTATTAAATACTTATTTAGCAATGATGTAAACACAATTCTTTAGTTATTCGCGTTGAATCATAATAAGTGTACTGTAAAAAATGGTTAAGTATTAAAATAGTTGCAACGTTAGCAATCATTCACTTATTTTGCTTCTGCGCTGAAACTAAACACTACCTACCTACCTTGCACAGATCATATTTTTACTTCAATTCTTTTTTTTTACAATGTTAGCTTCATATTGATAATAGACCTGTCTCAAATCTTCGATCAAACTAGGTAACGTACAACACGTATCGTTACCATTCTTAAGAGACCCTCATTTCACAGACTCATTTAAAGTACGGAGTGTCTATTTATTCTGGACAATCAACCAGACCAAGAGGCACCGTTCTCTAGTTTGACCATGATTGACAACTTGTTCCATGCGTTTTACTTTCTTTTCTGTGCTTTGATATCAAGTTGAATATGATCAAAATGTTTTCACGGTCACTTATACTTTGTTAAAAACAACTGCAACGCATTTTCTCAAAATATGTATAGCATGTTAGTTTTTTAATTTTTCCGCACGTGTGTAGAAACGATCAATCCGTAAGTGTGATTTTTCTGCACACTTGTATTTTTTTATAGCTTTGCAATTAATGTATTCGACTATCGTGGCAGTTTACTAAATCTACCTAGGTACAGATCTTTTTTGAGTATGTGGAGTAGGTTTAGATATGTCCCTCAGCGCATTGTATGTATAGTTTTTTGTTATATTTGTACAATGATTATCATGAGACAATCGACAGTAAAATGAAGGGATAGCTTACGTCATTACACGAGGTTAACTCGCCACGTTTAAGGCTAATCTGTAGTCTTTTCTTAGGAAAAGTCTGCGTATAAAGTTCAAATCTAGTTCTAATATATGTTACATCTTTATCATTGAATAATGTATTTTCATACATTAAAATTTAAGACTTCAGTTTTTGTATCACTTACTTTGTGCTTTGTGAGAAAGGCTGGAAATTCCCTAATCTGCAAATCTCGGTGTGAGCAATAATTAGCCCAACACAAATTCATGCCCGTATTCCTTGGCGTCCGCAGAACATGCGAAACGTTTCATAAATTTTTAAGTTTCGTAGCCACATTTACCATAGTTTTAAAATATAATATATGTATAATAGTGTATATTTCTTTAGTCGCTTTTTACGACAGCCACGGAAGAAACGGAGTAAAGTTATTCTAAACCCGCCATGACACGGATGCAAAAAATAATAATTTTACAAGCCATGCCAGATTACGTGAGCCATTTGAGCATTCCTTCAGTGTCTTCATTAAAAATAAAAAAGGCGTGGTCAATTGTCAGCATTATTATTATCAGGTGTCAATACCCCCCCCCTCCAACCCTGTCGAAAAGCTCCATGGTGCGCCTGTCAAGTCACTTTCAAATTCCTCCATTGGACAGTCAAACATTGGAAAGCGCGAAGCTAGTGCCTTTCAATGAACTTGACCGATTCGGAGATGTTGTCAAGATGTAGATTTGTCAGTGTTTTACTATCACATCGTTATAAGCAAGACGTAGTTACTAGTGGATATTTTTGCGCTACTTGCCATTTTTCGTAAATTTACCGAGTATTGTTTTTTTTCGAAGTAAATTTTCAATTGTATTATTAAATTGATTGATATACAATATATTATACATATTGTATGGCTAAATGACAAATCCATCCATCTATTTTTAAACCTAAGGTTGTGCAAGAAGTAGATATGAAGCGTGAAACAGGCGTGGTTTTGTCTGTCACGATTCAATTGTAATGACAAAATGACATGCAAACAAAGTTGTGAAATAAACCGACAAAGCAAATCTTATATCAACCCAAAATATAAAAAAATAAAAGAAATACCAGGTAAATCATCACATTTTGAATTAAAGTTGTTGAAAGTGTGCTGTTCCTTAAAATATCGTCTCTAAACATCATTCGTTGAAGTGTAGAACAATCGTCACCCGCATCTACGGTTTTAAATGCATCTACCCATACTCAAGTTCACACAACACTGTTTACACGCGTTTTGGCACGCAAGTGCTTTGACGTGTAGCAACGTTTGGGTTACGTCTGTTTATTTAAACGCAGTAGGTTTATTTCGTGAGGATTTCTAGTGGTTTAGATTTCTAAAATATGTAAGGTAAGTGTCCCTGTGCTCGACACTGACCCAATACACGGCACTTGCAACCTTATGTCATAGTAAGACAGGTGACAGATGGTTGTCGTCTCCTGGGCGTTGAGGCGTCGAACATTGGTACATTTACCTTACTATTGGGAACACTATTTTATGAAGCTTTTTTTGTTCACACGAAATCAAAATCGGGACTATTTGAGACTTTATCCAAGTCTAGTGCACTTGGATAAAGTCTCAAATAGTCCCGATTATATTTCTTTTCAAATATTTTTCTCTTCACAGTAACCTACCACGGCCGATACAACATATCGATCCTAAATACAGTCAAAGAATTTGATAACTGTGCAACTTTGGTTGGATCCTTTCACAAGAAATGTCACTGTGACATACCATACTTTCTACTAATCAAAGCAATATGAAACTCATTATGAAAAGGTTCAAAGTGGCACAGGTATCAATTTCCTTGACTGTACATACAATCACGCCTATGTCTCGAACGTGATATAGACTAAACCATGTCTATTTCACGCTTCGCAGCTAACATTCGGAAGAGGTGTAATAGTGATGGTTTTGTCAATGTAACGTTTTGTGTGCTCTTATCTTTTGAATTAAATAAAATTGACTTTTGCTTGTAAAATCTTTTTGCTGCAAACTTTAAGTCGCTTTTAAATTTACCCGTTAACTTAACCCATAAATCAGTTATACCTATTGAGACAGCAACTAACCTATTATAGACCTAATCTTTTTTACATAAAGTACGTATTAACTAAACACTTCCTACGGCTTGTAATGAGACAATTAAAAATGTAGCTTTTGCGGACATAGATTTTAATTTAAGACAATTTTAAGAATCAGTCGACCATCTTTTGCACTTTCTACGAGCCCCTGCCCACTAAATTAGACCGTAATCACCTGTAATACAACTCGAATTCAATTCACGGCTTCTGATGCAGACTCATTCTAATACACCCAGTAGCAAACAAATGCCGGCGAATTGTTTTAGAAGTAAACATTAAAGTAGATAATCTAAGGAGGCGTGAGAGATTGCACTACTAATTTAATGCCTTTTATTGTTAAAAAATATTGCGTGCGATATTTTTGTGGCAATGAAATTAAGCTCTAGGTTACGTTGGGAAATAAAAGCTGTATAATTTCGAGTAGCTATATAATTTTGTGATTTTAATACACAGTGTCGTTATCATGTTAAAACTAGGGCTTCATAGCCAACTATTTTGTAAAAAAAAAAACAGAACACGATTACAGGTGTGGGCACTTTATGAGAACGCATTTTGCACTATTTCACTATAAGAGCGCATTCTGTACTATAAGAGTGCATTTTAATGTCTACAGCTATGAGCTTTATCGAGAGTCAGTGCATAAGGTAAATTCAAATATATGCCTTGCATACAAACGATATCAACGCGTTCGAATTAACGTGACTGTGTAGAATTTGTTAGTTATCCCACGAGCTTTTTTCTGTATAAAAAATCCAATTGCCAAAAGCCATTGAAACTCGAGAACGGTTGAAGCAAGAAAAAGACAGAAAGTACATATATTATGAGTATTTTAGTGCAAAATAATACATACGTAAAATCACGTCTGTATTCCTAAATGAGGAAGGCTATAAGGCGAAACGCTATATAGACAATCCATGACTATTCTACGTTTCGTAGCCACTTCTAGCGTCTTTTTAGCTTTTAAGTTCTGAGGTACTGTAGTGACAGGTTGCTAACTAAACTAAATCCTTAGTCGCCTCGTACGACGTACGACGATGAAGAAGTGTTATTTTAAACCATACGGCAAAACGAAAATACGAAATTAGGTATTGTCCCAAACATTGTAAACTTTTACATCACTTTTATATAACAAACGCCATTATATTTCTACAATCACCTTTCTTCCATATTTCTGAATGTAACCAAACAACATAATGGTTCGTCTTACAACCTAGAAGCACGCGAGACGATACGGTATCTGCGAATGTAGAGATAGACGGACATTAGTGTAAAAGTGACGGTTCCGTTACGCAAAAGATGTTCAATTATAATTTAGTTACGAAATATGACTCAGTGAGTTTTCGGACATTAATGAGAGGGGAAATTTGAGAGGGTAACGGCTGTTTGCACTGATGGAGTCAGTTGGTGAATTTTAAAGTTTTGCACTGGTTTCTAATCGATGGTTTCATCATCAAGCCTATATACGTCCCACTGCAGGGCACAGGCCTCCTCTCAGTATGGCCCACGCGTGCCCAGTGCGGATTGGGGACTTTGGGAATCGATGGTTTACCACGATGTTATTGGTGATCAGTAGGTAGTATGTATACAACAGTAGTACAGACAAGGAATTTGATTTCGTTATTACTATGAAATTATGAGTGAGTTTCATATAGTTTTGTGAAAAGATTTAGCTTTCGGTATGTGTCTGTTTAGCTTAGACTTTTACCTATAGTCACTTGCTAAATTGGCTGCGGGAAGCCCCTTATGTAAGCAGAATTATACTTAATACAGAAGAACATTAAGAGAAGGAAGACTCACCCTCCTCGCTTGTTCGCTTTCGCTGTAATCCACCGGTTGGCACGCCAGGCTGTAGTCTCCCCACCATCCCGACATCAAGTGCTGCAAAAGAGAATAACATTACACTCCATTCATGCTATTCCAGTAGTGTTACATACATATAATCGCGCTTATGTTCCAAATGGGATAGGCAGAGCACACGAATCGTGACAGGCAAAATTACTGACTATTTCACGCTTGGCAGCCATTATTAATTTTAGTGACAGTTTGAATAGTGACAGGTTGATAGCCTGTCGCCTAAAGCACACCTAAACCTTGGCAGAACACCCAAAACGTTACATAGATAAAATTATGATCGTAACTTTTACCTTAGTCGCCTCTTGCGACACCCACGGAAAAAATGGAGAACTCTTATTCTATCCCGGCACGACATAGGAGTATTCTAGACCCGTAATCAATCCAGTGCTTTAGTGGATAATACTTGTGAAATAAATTTCAGTCGATGTTATAGTAATAAGACTAAAGTCGTCTCAGCTACTGGTCTCGTAGTGAGATTCCCGACCAACATGCTTGTTAACGCCGTCCAGTTCGCTTTGCTCCTACAACTCCCAGTGAAGAATTACTTTCACTGACGTCGATTTCCTATCCCTTCCCCGCACAGTACCATCGCCCGTGGAAGAAAGAGACAGGAGACGAGAACATATGGCCGACGGTGTATGCATCCGCACACTCTCGCTTGAACTTTACTCGGCGTCGCTAATGCGCTGAATTATATTAATTAAGGCTGAAAGACCTTTGAATCGTGACTATTTGATAGTCTTTTGGGAGCTCCCAAGTGTTTAAGGTGTAGTGCAACAGCCAGAAGAAGCAGAGCCGCGCCGCGCCGACTCGCGTTGAACAAGGGACCAGGCAAACTACACCGTCACAGAAACAAGGAGTGCTAAGGTATTGTGCATCCTTCATCCCTTAGTCTTTCAGTCTCACCCCGCTACCCCTAAAACCTAAAGAATACAGTCCACCCCGCACCCTCAAATCCGCAAAGCAATTTGGCAATAACAATGCTAGTAGGTTCAACATGTCAAAGGGCTCGCTCGGTTGACTCTAAGGGCCATAGCACACGGCGTATTTTATACGCGCGCACGACGCGCGTATTAAGAACGCGCGTCTTCGGCGCGTCGACTGCGCGTTTTAAATACGCCGTGTGCTATGGCCCTGGTTAGAAGGTTGCGTTCAAATCGCGTTTGAAGCGCGTATACGCGCATCATCTGCGCGTCGACTGCGCGTCGACTGCGCGTTTTAAATACGCCGTCTGCTATGGGCCTAAGGTCTTGATGCGGCGCGCATCGTCAGGAGGCTACTCGGTCTGTACTATCCCATTGGTAGCTTGAGTCTTGCCCCGCTAATGATGACACCCTAACTTAGGTTTTTATAATGTCTGTATATTTTGTACTAGGTACTATTTTTATAAATAAAATAAATAAATAAAATAAAATGTATTTATTATCAGATAACTGTGATCCATAGTATGTTAGTAAACAAGAAACCTTAGAAACTATGTTAGCAATTTTTATAAAAATAAAAAATAAAAAATGAAACTGTGTCACCCAGCCACGCGCGCATGCGAAGCGTGCAGCTCGCTAAACCTGACGAGCAAGGCACTGTCTTGCCTTGCCGCCACGACCCGCAGGAGACTGTTGGGGCTTCCCCTCACTCGACGTAATAAAGAGGCAACTTTGCTCCGCATGAGCGCAAAGAAATCCTCTATGTGTGCATCGGCGACCATACCTGAGGCACTGCAGTGTCGAGGAAGCCCCACCATTGCCCGGAACAGATTATTGTACAAAACACAAAGTACAAAAATTTTATTACTTCCATAAAAATATTGTAAAAACCTTTTTTAAGATGAAAATAAATATATTGTCACTAGATGTAAATAACAAAGCTTATTAATTTTATCACACATTTATCCGACATTTACGGTAGTAATGGTGAGGCGTTCTTCTAAAATTGACACAACTCACATTTTTTTCTACCCTGTAATAAACAATGAAAAAGACAACGAATAGATGTATCATCATAAGTTACCATTCTAGCAATAACAGGGTCTCATTAGAACGAAAGTTACCTAGTTTCGTTAAAATCCGCCTGTCAAAAACCTACTACTTAACCTACAAACCGGCGCGTTAAACCGAATTAATCGTTGGTGGCGAAATCTGGTACTAATTGTACTCATATTGAATTCGTAGTGATAGCGAGAGTGGCGCCTCAGCGGACGGCAAACGTAAGTTGGTCGCCGGTAGAAAGTGATTGAAGGGCTGGATCGTGGACTTTGATTTTACGAGACGAATTGATACATTCGAAGAAAAAGAGTTAAGCGGCATACTTAAGTATACAATAGTTAAACCCCTATCAATTGACAGGACACAAAGGTAGAGATCAGAAAGAAAAGTAGACACAGAAATGTATGTGTTTTGTCATCGATTTTCGGTAAGAAACGGCATGTAACGTTTGTTCTGAGAATAAAAATGTGAAGTTTTTTCAATTTTCGGCAATTAGCTTTATTGAACTAATTTAAAACTAATTCATATTCTGTTTTTAAAATTATTTTAAGCAATTAAATACCTAAGCAAACGTCTAAAGATACAGTTCCGGTCGTAGTAGTAACTTGCGTTATGCTTGACCGACGCACTCGCAACGCCGGACGCCTGTGCTAGCCACGCAATCGGTCAAGGCGTTAGAAGCGCGTGACTGTTACTATCATTTAAAAGAAGTGATGATTTGTTCACAATATGTGTACAATAAATTACCAGCCATTAACGGCCGGGTAGGCTAGTGGACTTTACAATTATGTTTGATTTGGGGTCTAATAACTAAATTGTGTTTATGATTAATGAGAAGTGCTTGATTGGTGTTCAACGTGAGGACGTATATTTTAGGTTCAAATTTAAACTCGGTTATCAAGTTCATAATGTAAGCTGTTTAGACTTAGACTTATTTTTGCAAACGTAAAGTATATTCAATCTATTGAAGGGGTATTATATGCGAACTTATATCTTAAATCATTTATATTTCAGCAAAGAATTAAACTGGCAAGCAAGTAAAATTACATGCGGAGACAAAACTACATATTACAAAAATAATAATAATCATACACATGACAGTTTTGAAACGAAAATAAACTGCGGAAATGCTCACAGGTACAGCAAAAAAACGCCTAAAACGGTTCCTATAGACCTTCGTTAGTGAATGATCTCACTCATTGACTCCAAACCAGTCCGGTGACCACTTTCGCCGCTTCCGCTCGTATCGGGCACCTGACCTTTCCTCTTGAACTTGCTAAATCCTATTGTTGTTTGGATTTCTTAAACCGCTGTAACGCGGCCGAAAACTTGAGGTAATTGAAAGTAAATTTTGCGTAGTTCTTGCCGGTTATCGTGATTAAAAAATGTGTGATAAATGTCGCTACTATTGAGGAATTTGGACCCTAATTAACTTGTGTATTTGCTTTCGTATTACTTTGTTTATAAAAATTGCGATTGTGTTTTGTCTACTGTAACATAGTTAGTTTTTTTAATAATTGAACATATAAAAGGAAAGCTTTTCATTAAAATCGGTTTCGAATACCAATATTTACCTACCTACTTTTTTGGTACAAAATTTACATTGCTTTCAAACTTACACATGTCTACTTTATAGGCAAATATGAATATTAAAACTATAATTTGACTTTACTAATACCTAATGAACGAGATCTCCCGTACTGTGTAATTACGTGACCTAGTATTAAAATGTAGCTCAAGAGATCCACGGTAGCTCAGTTCCTAACATTGTTAAGAGCATACACCTTGACATCACGCATTGTGGTTATGATGTTGTATGTTGACGATGTGCTGCCAAGGTCTTGACTAGGTTTTGAAGCTAGGCTTGATGCGATTTCAATCGCATCGTAAAAATTTCATCCCAAGTCTGTTATTCAACTGGTCTGGTGATGATTAAACTTGGTCTCATTTCAATTTTGGGCCAAACTAATGCTGCTATGTCCTGATATCACTCACTTGTAACTTACTATATACTCTCAAAGATACTGGTCAGCAACAAACATTTATTTTCCAAGATAGATAAATAGATAACCAGTACAGAATACGGAATACGAATGGCAACCAAAAAATTGTCTAGTCTGTATAGTGCATGATTAAAAACAACACCTCTCCAATTCATCCGTGGGTATCGTAAAAGGCGTCCAAAGATAAAGAAGGTATGCTCCAGACGATAGTGTAGCAACCTGTCACTATTATTGCGAATCAAATCAAATCATTTATTTGCGAGAACTACGGTATTTTACAGCTGGTGCATCTAACACAAGACTGATCACGACTAGTTGGTCATCTGTTTTTAATCCTGAATTAAGCTGGAAGGCTGCGAAGCATGAAATAGTCATAGCTTTGTCTATGTAACGATTTGAATGCACCGTCAAGGTACCTTGTTCAAACCTAGCGTTTGAGCGCAATTTTCTACATGAAAAACTCACCTCATAGAACATATAGGAGGACAGGAGAACCTGGAAGGCGTTGTACGCTACCAGGGTGTTCTTTATCTGGTAAGGCTTCTTGTTCTCCATCCATAGGGGCCCGATGACCATGACGAAGGCGAGGTAGGCTACCACCATGGCCAGGGTGGGGAGCGGCGTGTCGAAGAGGAACCATCCTTGTACTCGGGGATCTGTAATGGAGAACTACAATTAAAGGAGATTTAGTTAGGATGCTTTAAGTGTTGTCTACACAATACCTATACCTATACCGTAAGTAATTGCATTAGTCAGGTGTTATTTTGCGAAATTTGAAACATTTAGGCACGGACACCCGCCTTAACGTATTAAATTTTGTTGCCTTTTTTTGTATTACTAGAGTTAACAGTTGCTCCTTTCTCATAAAGTCATCTAATCAATCAAGTCAAATTGCCATTTTGAATGAGATACCTTTGTATTGAGTACACGTAAATCTGTACAGATTTACGGATGCTCTTTATGGCCCTGCGCAGACGACGAGACTATTCGCGACGGACTTTTTAGTCTGTGAAAATAGAACCTATGGAATTATATGCAGTAACGCACACGACGCGCAAAAAGTCCGGCGCACAATGCATACAATCCACGCAGACTTTTTGTGCGCTGCAGCCTCGATCGCACAAAAAGTCTGTCGCCTGCGCTGGGCCTATAACGAAACTATGAACTGTTAAGTACTTTGGTCATCAGTAACCTGCCAACAGGAGAGCTAAAACAGACACTGCACATTTGTTGCTTAGACGTAGAAGTTGTGGGATTACACGAGGTAAGACACCCAGATAGTCAAACGGACGGAATTCAAACTTATACATACATACATACATACATATTCTCACGCCTGTATTCCCAAGAGGGGTAGGCAGAGCACATGAATTCAAAAATTCAGTGCCATGTCTAGCAATTTCAGGGTATCCAGATGGTTAAACGTGATATTGCAGTGAGAGGTTGCTAGCCCATCGCCCACAATACACTAATCCTTTCCCAGAGTCGACTCTTATGACACCCACGGGAAGAAAGGGGGAGGTGCTATTCTAATCCTGCACCACACGGGTTAAACTTATACACCCGTCGTTTAATGCATACAATATTCCTATAACATATTTCTTCACGCGCTTTTTACGACGTTTGTAAGAGAAATGGAGAGAAATTAAAGTAGACCTAACAATGCATAGACAAACCTAATCAACAGAAGGGTCGTAGAGTCGCGTTTGAGACAGACTATCCGTCATCTTCTGACACTTTGAGTTAGACAGTAAAAGATCCAGTCTGTCTTGCGCGTGATTACACTCGCGTACTGTAGTGCTAGACATCCAAGTATTTAACGATAAATTGTTATTGGATCACTAATAAATGTTTTTAAGGTTTTTTTTGTCGTTAGTTCTTTGAATTTGTATGCTTTAGACAAATTAAATAATTATGTTGTAAGAAAAAGGGTCTTGATGGACTTATAAGGGTCATCACATCACTTAAGAGGTTCGAAACTATAAAAATGTTAGTGCCCATCAAAAAATCTATCCAACTCTAAAACTTGCAAAATGCACGGGTTTTGCTTAGCCGTCTTTCAATTGGCCGTCTCTCAGGCATCATCATTATAGTGGGCTATTAAACTACTGCATAATAATGTGCTGAAAGCGTTAAGTTAATTTTGCACCTAATGTACGAAACAGTTATCTAGCAAAATAACCTTAGCATAGAGATGTGAAAGTCATGGACGTAACTCATCAACCACTTTTACGTAATGCCAACGTAAAAACTTCGCGGTGTACGTTGTGAATGCAACTAGTATTTGCTGTCTTGAATGGGACCATTGATTGTTTATGGACAATAATCATACTAATATTATAGGTACAGTTGCAAATTTCCGGTTCGATAGTTGTTGGTTAGGCTCTAGTCCAATTGCCCAGTTCAATTGTTCAGTCGAATGAACAACTTTTTTGAAGTGTCATAAACAGATCGGACATAAATCGATTTAATAATGTGCTAGGCGACAGGCTAGGAACCTGTGACTTTTATACGTGGGTCATTGTCAAGCCTGCCAATTTTTTTCGCTAAAAAATGAAACACGTGATTTATAAAAATCAAAGGTATATTACGACTCTTACTCTAACTTGCAACAGAACTGAGTATCATTCAGAGATCAATTATTCGAAAAAAACGATTTAAAACGAAATAACGATATTTTGGTTCCACCGAAAAGACTAATATGTCCACCAAGTGGACTAATTATGTTAATTAATAATAAATAAACAAAACAAAAAGCGGTAAACATGTTAAACAAAAATAACGTTCATGATATATTCTCATAATCATCAACAATCAGACACGTAAATACATTCAAAAAGTATATAAAAAATATTTTGTGTCTGTCTACCGAAATGACAATTCTTTTCGGTGGACCAAATATGCCTTCGTCCTCCGAAGACTAGGATGCCTTCAAGTCTTCAAGAAGTATGTATGAAAGTGGGGGTTTGGTGACTCTTCCTTGTTTTAACGTTGACGTATCCAAACTTTCAGAATATACGTCCAAAAATTGTATACTTTTATGAACATTTTTTTCAATCAACAAACAGACTGCACTCACTAATTTTTAATGGTTGCTGCATTCTGAAGTCATCAACTTCTTTCTAAGTAAGTAAGTTTCTTTGCTTTCAACATTCTTCTGTTTTTCACTGCAATACGTTCACCCATTTCATGGTACTAAAATAACTAGAATCGAAGGCGGTATTTTGCGTGCGATATACTTTTAAGTTTCTTTTTCTATATGGTTTTTTTTTCTGCATCGTCGTGCATCATTCCATTTTTCCTCCAAAGCGTATTTTGTATGTTTTTGTTAAATCTTCTACAGTTTTTTTTTACCTTTACAGAATTTACGTTTAAACATGTATTCAGTCACTAGTCATTTACGGATAAAACAAAAAAGGAATCAGAAGCTAGTTTTTAAAGTTATAATAAAAAATTAAACCAAATTACAAGAAATCAATCAAAATACAATCATTTATCGTTTGGGTTTACAAAAAGTCCACCAAAAAGACGTCCATCGAATGGACTTTTTCCGCAAATATCATTCACAACACCAGCCATTTAAAGGATTATTCAAAAGGCAAGGCATATTTACAATGTTTGAATGCTTAACTAATTATTAAAAACGTTTTGTGGATTTATAGCGATGTACTTACAAAATACAGCAGTAACCGGAAAGACAATTCAACATTGACACCACCAAATATTCTTGTTAACAAAACAATATCGTCTGCTGCGCACAAGTCACGGCAAAATGGCTGCTAACAGGGATAGTACGATAGTGAATGAGTCAAATTATATGTTCCAGTTTATTCATTTGACATTTCCCTAATTTTTCTAGAATTTAAAGTAATGTCCACCAAAAAGACAAAAAATGTTGTGACAAGATTCAATGATGCAAAAAATGTGTTTTATTTCCATCTAATTTTTTAAATCCTAATAATGTTGAATGGAAATCATACATTGATTAGGGAAACATGGCATTTTTGTACAATAATAAAAGAGATGTATTTTTTTAAAGCCACATTCTATTAACAGGTGGAATCCGGACAGTCCACCGAAGTGGACTTTCAGTTACATTTGTGGTGATAAACAAAACAAATAATTACATTTATAGAAAATATGATATAGTATAGTCTAGTACGTTTCCTGTACTTTATAGTTATGATGTAAATTGAATGCAATTATTAAAAATGTTTTATATAATTACAAATGGACATGTTTTTTTAGGGTTATGACAATGACCCACGTGCCTCTTTCATCTATACCGGTTTAGAGTAATATCTTAAACCATTGAAGATTTTAACATTAAAGAGACATTGAAGAACCATTTAAGTTCTAAAACTTTGACTTTATTCTTTACAGTGTTCTAATGGATTTATCTTCATCTGAATTGCGGCAATAAGAAGCTGTTTTTAGGAATAGTCTAAACTATTTAAGTTTTCACCAGTCAAATGGGCAACAGTCAGGCCTAACGACTAAAACTGTTTAATCCATCACTTAGATTATTATTACAATTTTTCTTTTGTTTCCAAAAAAAAAAAAGTGCTTTGAAGTATTGAATGACTACACTACGTGGTATATATTTTTACCTGATTGATCTACATGTATTTTTATAGATTTTTAGTAATTTGAAAAACAAAAAATACCTGCCCTATATTTTTCCTTCATTTAATTTTATTTGACGGACTTAAAAAGTGATGATATTTTAAAACAAACGGTCAATTCCATTATGTTAAAATCGTCGGTCTAGCATACTTTTCCTTATGCCGTCTTTTTTTTTTTTAATAAATGCAACATGATCTTACAGAGCGTCACATAGAGACTTGTCAGAACACAACAACATTACATCACTCTTGTTTACGTATGCAAAAGCTCAGAAAACTACATTCATCACTTCTGTATTCCCAAATGAGGTACAAACAAAACGTAACGCAGTCTAAACCGTGACTATTTCACGTTCGGTTGCCACTTCTAGCATAGTTTTAATTTTCAAGTGAAGAGTTACAATATAGTGATAAGTTGTTAGCCTGTGGCTCAAAATATACCTTCCCATTTCCTTATTCGCCTTGTGACATCCACGAAAGAAATGGAGAGGTGTTATTTTAAACCCGATACCTACCACACGATACCATTAATGATGATATTTATGTTTATTACTTTACTTTACTATGCCTGCATACCTTGGATTTACTAAAAATGTACAAGAATTAAACGGTTAAAATTAATATCTCAAAAAAAAATACACCATATTATAAGTGATTTGAAAATATTAATGCATACAAGCAGACAAGCACCCATTGAAGCAGAGTACGCGCCCGATATGTAATCCTCAAAAATTATGCTAAATGTAGATAGCTACATTTGGTAGCATAGCAGGATTCGGCTACTTTCTTGGCAGATCAGCTTGCTACTTTCTTATAAACTAAGTACTAACGGTTAACGTCAAACGCTAAATACAGGGTGAATAAAATTGGTGATACATGATTGCGTAAACTATCTCTTAAGCTCGTCACACATTAAGCAGATATGGTAAGATATTCTGTTACAGAACATATATCTGTCAATATCGCTCCCTATACAATTTCAATGAGACACCACACACTGCGCAGATTTACCGTCAGCTATTTTTTGACATCGACATATGGAAAAATGGCATTTATACGCAGATCAAATATTATCGTATATGCGTAGTCTGTGACGGGCTTTACTCAGCTAATGCTGAACAACGGTATTCACTAAGTCATTCGTATTGATACTTAAGTCTTATTAAATGAAAGGTTTGCATACATTGAGATCGCAATTTTATTTTACCTTAGTAAGAGTATCTAAAATTTTATCTGGATAATTTTAACAATTTTACGTCGCGCAGCATTAACAGAGCGTCTAGTGTGTTCAATTCGATGGTGCAGTTGTTAACGAATTCGTTTGCGAATTATCGCGGAATTGTATGGACACGTGTCGACCGTGGCAGTTGTGCAAACGTTCCACTGGCGGCGCTGTCTCGGTTTCCATACAATTTTTCGATAACTCGCAAACGAATTCGTTAACGACTGCACCATCGAATTGAACACTAGACGCTCTGAGCACTAGTTTTGTATCGCCTATTTGATATCGTCCAGTAGAATTAAACGACACTTTTGACCCGGGCTCGATCCAAGAGTATTCTGTTAGATGTGACTTTGTGAAAGTGGCTTTGTTATTGTCTACGCTTAGTACGCTTTGGCTAGTTTAGTTCGCGAAACCAATGGTTGGTCAACCTATGGCTAATTTATATAAATTGTCTCATTATGCCTTTATTTCAATACAATTGGCTTTGGTTTAATACGTAAGTTTAGGTACCTATGCTTTAGGCGACCGTCTAACAACCTGTCTCTATTATACTGCCTCTTCCATCTGTGTTCAAACCTAAAACACATACATACCTACATAACCGTCACGCCTAATTCCCTGTGGGGTAGGCAGAGACAACAGAGCGCCATTCGCTTCTATTCTGACATACTTCTCTCGCTGTCAAACCTAAAATTATGCCAGAAATGGCTGCGAAGCGTGAAATAGTCTCATGGTTTTGTCACTCACGTTTAGTGTATTCTGCCTACCCTTTGGAATATAGGTATGATTGTATGTATGTATGCCTCTATTTGCTTACGATTGGCTAACAAAGCTCCTCATGTTAACTAACGCTCACTCTGCCGTCTCTGCCTCACCTCAACCGTCTTAAATTGCTTACTGACCTTAACTCCTAACTTAATAGACTCCAGCCTTCGCAGAGATTGCTGCGTACACGCAATTATTCTGTCAATGTCAGGTTTCGACACAATCTAAAGGCTTTCTACAAGGGCGGTTTCAGGTTTTTATCGTACAAACGTATACCTGTATTCTGAAATGTGGTGTGACACACGAGAGTCAATGCTGTCCATTGAAACAATTGCCTCCTGATTCACCATATAAGCTATTTACAGTGAACATAGTGGCATTGCATTATACGACAAAGTATTTTTTTTACGTGTACAGTGACAAAGTTCCGCCGTGGGTTTTACTGTACTTTCAGGAATCAATTGGTTCGACTGTACTTTCTCAACCTCGTATCTTAATGTTCGTTGTCGTTTAAAAACCAACCTTTTCTCAAGTTCATAGTGTTTATTTCAAACAATGTAACGCAATACGAAGTTAAGTAAGTACTGCGTGGAATATCACACGGACAAGACCATGACTGCTTTACGTTTCGTAGTCTCCTTTAGCAAACTTTGTTTGAATATTAGATAAAAGTGTTAACATTAAAGCCTACTCTAAATTACATCCTTAGTCGCTTCTTATGATTATGATATCCACTGAAGAAATGGAGTGGTGAAATTTAAAATCCAACAACACGCGGGAATTATAAAGCGCGTAAATTTAAGCTTCAAGTTAAACAAAGAGTTTAATGAGCGCGTAAACGCGCGTTTGAGTGAAGGGGCCTTAACCATGTTGTGAAGTAAATATGTAGGATGATTTTTATACACAACTAGCTTTTGCCCGCGGCTCCGCTCGCGTTAAATTCGGGGAATCACAGAAGAGATAGCACACATACCAATTTGTAGCTTTCTACATTAAAAACTTCCACCCCTCACTTTAGGGAAATGGGGGGTTTTGAAGAGACAAAAAGTAGCCTATGTCACTCTCCATGCCCAAAACTATCTCTACCTAAAAAATCACGTCAATCCATCGCTCCGTTTAGCCGTGAAAGACGGACAAACAAACAAACAAACAAACACACTTTAACATTTATATATTGGTACGGATATTCTTCAGAGTATGTGCTCTTGCCTTTAAATATAGATATACATACTTGTAGGTACATCACGCTTGTATTCCCAAATGGGGTAAAGTAGAGCACACGAAATGGTACATAAACATACCCATGTTTTTTTTCGTAGCCATTTCTATCATAGTTGTATCATAATAAAACCTAAAATTGTGTTACATGTGGCAATAAAACGATTGTATATACTGTAGCGTTTTTAATGCTCTGCCTACCCTAAGGTGTGTACATGTGATATGTTTGACTGTACTTCTAGTTTAGCGCCGCATAACCATCACGCATGCATTCTCAAAGGTGTAGGTAGAGTACACAAAATTTTACATAGACAGGTCCTTAATTGCATTAAGTTTCCAGACACTTTTAGCGCTTTCAAGTTAGAAGTTAGATAAAATGATAAAAATATTTAATTACAGTAATTACCTACATGTCGCTAGCATATCACCTACAATCAGGGTTGCCAGGTATTTTTCGAATAAATACCGAACATTGAGAAAAAAAAGCAAGTTTTAGTCATTTAATTATAATTATTCACTTAACTACTACTAGCTACTATTCTACTAGCTAACCTAACTTTTATAACATATATTTTTTCTCAGTAATGCACACTTTCAACTATGTCTGATTTGCTTTAACTACCCGTGCATGTGAAACTAAAATTACAATTGAATCATTTATGCGGGAGAAAATTAATCAGAAAAAAAAATACCGAACCGCCCATATTTCGGTAATTTTGTTATACCGAACACCGAACACAGTGCTAAAATACCGAACGGTTCGGTAGAATACCCAACACCTGCCAAGCCTGCAAACAATATGTCTATATCCTTAGTCGAATCTTCCGACATCCAGGGAAGAAATGGAGACGAGTAATTCTAAACTCGACACCTCATGGAAAAACTAAATTGACCTTTGAAGCTAAACTTAATTTTAGCATTAGATCACAAGCTCTAAAAAGCCAGAGCTCTACATTTTCTTATTCTGAATAATTTCATTTATTCTAGGCTAATTGGCAACTGGAAATGAGGCTATTATAATATTAGGCTAGTTTGCATTAGCTAGATAGTACATACTTCAGGTCTGTTATGCCTAGATACAGTTAAAAAAACATTTATCACCTGAACTATGTAGAACGCATGTGAAGATTGTATTAGACTTCATTAACTGTCCAAGACTTGGCAACGGCTTGTTTCAAAGCCCCAACGCAAACAATTAATAAAATAAAGTCAACCTTTTCAACCTAACGTCATAATAAACTTAACAAAGATTTACTTTGTTGATCAACGTAATGCCACTATGACGTTCGCTGTAAATAGGTTCTATGGTGGGTCAGGAAACAATTAGTTCTACAGTTAGCTGTGCAACATTGACTCCCGTATACTGCCTACCACATTTCGGAATACAGGTGTACGTAGATATGTTTAAGATTGCAACCACCCTAGATTTCTTCAAGAAGATCTTTGAGCTTTATGAAGTTATCATCTTTCGGACATTTAATCGGTACTGTCGGCCAAGAAATTGGTCTACCCCCATAAGATCGATGTTCAGTTCATTTGAACCTCATAAAACAACAAGGTCGAATTTCCCTTGCCATAATGTTATGACAGTGACAATAGCTCCCTTGTCTATATTGTATTTACGTCATGTCATGTGTCATGTCAACCTTAGTGATTATTTGATCTCACAGAAACTTTTGTCAAAAGTGGTAGACGACTTTCTTGGCCGACCGTATCAACTACACCGTGTTTGCGTCACACTGTAGTTTTAAATATATTAAAGAATCAAACACTAGATTTTTGAATTCATGTGCTCTGCCTACCCCTCTTGGGAATACAGGCATGAGAATATGTATGTATGTATGTAAAGAATCAAACCTACTGGATCGATTATCGAACGAACTACATTTTTCGTAGCAACTTAATTTTACTCTCGATAAATTGAGCTGTATGTAAAGACACGCGTTTTCTAATCAATAACTTAATACCTTCATTATAACATAAATAACGCAACAGGCGCCTATTTAAGAAAAGAAGTTTCAGTATGCTTGTGACAACAGGCTAGAGATCAGATCTGTCACTGTGATACTCTTAACTTATTCATCTAAGTTTGAATTCAAGGAATTTAATGCTAAGAAACGTAAAATATTCATGGTTGTGATGATCACGACTGACAATACGCCTGAATTCCGAAATGGGGTGGCAGAGCACGCAAAACGGGAAGCCAAAACTATGACTAAGTATTTTACGGTACCTACGTAGCTACTTTTAACAATGTTAGATAAAAGGCATTTAAAAGTGTCAGGTTGCTATCGCCTAAAACATTATGAAACCCTTATACCCTTAATCTGAGTCGTCTTTTACGATGTACACGGAAGAAACGGAGAAGTGTAATTCTAAAACCTGACATCACGCGGGGATAAAAAAGATTATAGATGCACAAACACGTTCTGTCCTCAAAGGAGCATTGATTCACAAAATATATGGTCTGGATTACTGTTTATGCACTATATTATAATGTAGGTATATATTAAACTAATACCAAGTTAAAGAAAGAAGCAACAGTCCGCCTAAATTCAAGCCTACCTCGGTTACGTTACGGTCTGTTTGAGTCACATTCACACCTCTTGCTATAAACGCTTTCGTCCACTTTTTACTGTACTTTCATTTGCTTTTGAAATGTATTTTTTTAATACGTCTTTTAATTATTTTGACCCCGTTTGGAATAACGCTATTCAATTTTGGAAAGTACTTTTAAAGGTAAAGTTAAATTGCCACACGAAATTACGATGATGATTTTTAATATTCAAAAACATTACTAGTTTTAACTAACACAATTAACACTAAAAACGGAATGAAAAAAACTCTGCTTAGAAATAACTTCAAATGAAAAATTACTAAGAAAGGTTTACGAGAGAATTTCTTTTCAGAGTATTAAAAAGTAAACAAAAACATAAATAGGTACCTGACACTTTTTCTGCCATCATCCAGTACTTTTCGATGATGGTTGTCCAGTTGCTATCGGAGTAGATATCGTCGATGGCGATTTTCACAAAGCCCGACATTTTGACTAACGCACGGCTTCACTACACTGGGAATAGTCAATGGTCACTAACACTGCACTAACGTATCAAAGTACGTTAGAAACGTTTCAGGGCAACGGCTGAGCACTAACGTAAACGCTAAAGTGTACGTTAGTTACTTTACACAGTAACGGCTGTCTATGCGCGGTTTGCCGGCAACAATTTGCCGCTAGCAAGCTGTCACCTGAAAATAAAGAAAAATAGAGTTAAAAAAAATCGCATGAAACCGCACAATTAAAAAAGTTAAAATATGTTTAAAGTTTAAACAGTAAATTCATAAGCTACTTTTGAACTTGAAACCAGGCTGTTTTATTGCACCGTACCGATGTTTTTGAACGATTTTACACAGCATTTTTAGGCGAAAACAATATTATAAGCCCATTTATTGACGTGCACATCTCATTTCACCAAATGAAAGTGAAAACTTGAGCTTCCCGCGAAAGTGCGCTCGCGTCGCGATCTCGGCCACAATTGAATCGCGCGCCAATGCCCGGCCAATCGCAAGGTACCTCACACCACAACTCCACAAGGACACAGCGTCAGGTGTTGCGTCAAGCGAAATCAAGTTCTATTACCGATGCAAAAAGTTGACATTTCTGCAATCAAAGCAGTGGGTCGCTTGACCGGTTTAACGGTTGCGTTTGGTTTCCAACTACGCGCCGTTTAGACACAGATGCGACACTTGTGCCAAGATGTTTTAAAAGTATAGTGAACTAAATATTTTTTTCAAACTGTACAAAAAAAGAAGACAAAGTCTTTTGAATATTGTTTTTTTTTATCTAGGAATACAAAACATACCTATCGTAGTCGACTTTTTTCTTCATTCGGTGTTAAAACACAGTATAATCGTGTGCGACTTCGGAAAGTCGCGAGCTCCACAAGAGATTGTGATTCGACAACACGTCTTCAGACCTTCGCATAGCCTCGTGAAACAGCCGTAATTGCCGTTTCGAAAATTAATTAAGGACACTAGATTGATATGAATGCGACGGGGAGGATATGCGTGATTTGGTTCGTGTTATTGAATATTTGAGTTAATGTTAGGCTACTATAGATTGCTTCAAGAAACGGCAATATTAGTAGAAATAACCGGTGATTTGTTGTTTAAAGTGGCGCAATAACATTATACACTTTTTGTCAAACTTTGTGATGAATTGCAATACGTTATCGAACACTTAAAGACATAGTTATATTGACTTTATTTAATTGAAAGCAAAATTATTTTTTATAAGATCATTTTAAAATTGTGACACATCTGCGGAATGTACGGCGTGAAATGTTCGGTTGAATACACTCATAGTGCTTTTCAAGTCGCATATGACACACCATCTGAGCTTCATAAACGTCTTGAAAAGCACTGCGATCAGGTAGGTAGAGCACATCAAATGTGACGCTGACAAAGTTGCTGTTCACCTTATTATTGTGTATTGATGAATGTTAGTGAACCGAAAGAAGTATGTCAGAATAGAAGCGAATGGCGCTCTGTTGTCTCTGCCTACCCCGCAGGGAATAAGGCGTGACGGTTATAATATGTATGTATGTATTGATAAACAAATTACAGGCGAGGCAAACTATCTTTAGACTTGTTTTGACTCTGACTCTCGTGTGTAAAAGTAGTTAATCCAACCGCCATGTAGATGGCGTTGCAATAAGCTTTCACTTTTAAAATTATTATGACCCCCACCCCTTATTATCAGATAGTTCTACCTCCAAACTGTATCAAGTCACAGAGAGAGTTATTGTGTAACACTTGTAATATTTCTTTTCACGGTTTTTTGCGGCCAAAACCATTGTGAGCCTAATTCAAATCACTATTGCGCAACCGATGGTTAGATATGAAATTTTATGTTTTCTAACACGCATTTAAATTCTGATTTCATACGGTACTTTAGTAAATAACTTGTCTTTTATAATTTCGCGGTGTAACCAAGCTTCTTGCCCACACACTGACAGACCGGATAAAGAGATTCGAATCTTTTAGGGTTTATTTTAATGAAGATTTTAGGCATAGTGCTTTCAAATAGGGAAAAAGACGTGGTGTGCATATTAAAAAAGGTTCTAATTTCATTTGAGAAATTGAGACGTAGCTCAGGTTTATTTATTCTTCTGGTATTGAAGTTAGTTAAAAACATGTCAGATAAAATTATTGAATATTATTATACAGAAAACAAAAAAATATATATTCTCAAACTAACCTAAACTTAAATATATGTACAAATGTCCCCCAAATCACCCCCTGCGGCAAGGTACCCATGACGCTGGCTGCATTTCCGCGCTGGATCCCCAAACCGATTCGCTGAGCGAGAAAAGCACCAGCCCTATGGTCATGGGTAATTTGAAATAATTTGGATTTTATTTGGCCGAAAAGTTTATGTGCGTCTTGCCTCCACGGACCCAGGAGTTTCTACTGCAAACGCTTTATTCTTTAAGTTAAGATATTATTTTATCCGTTTGAAAGTGATATATTTATCTATCATAATAAAATGATAATTAGTCTTTTAATTGTAAATGTTCATACTTCGATGGTACATTGTGTGATAGCTGATGTACAAATCTTCAATTATTTTAACACGATCGAAAGATAATTTTACTAACATAAAGGACGTACTAAACTCACAGATACGCCAAGTATCTAGTCGCTTATTTGATTGTTTTACAAATACGTGTCTAAAATAAATGTTTAAAATGGCTACGAAACGTGAAATAGTCGTCGTTTTAAATATCTAACGCTTTGTGTGCTCTGCTAATCCTGTTTGGGAATACAGGCGTGATGTATGTAATATGTGACTCTATTAAATACATAACTGCTCTTTGTTACTTGGAGTTAATAGAAATCTGATGTACCTAAGTCTCTTTCTTATTATTTCTTCAGCTATTTGTATCCATTATTTCCACATTTATGTATAAATATGTAAACAGGATCTGAGAACCAATTTGAAGCAATTTCACCGGTTCACCTCTTAAAGACAGAACCAAATCCTTAACCCACATAGTTATAGTTAAATTGACATTGACTGCTAACATAATATTGACGCGGGCATTTCACAATGACTTATGAAAGTTGACCTTCGTTTTTTCGGCAAAACGTGGTTTATTTGTATGATTATGTATGTGAAGGTTGGAATGCTAGTTACCGATTATAGATATAAGTTTATGGATAGCGAGGTTAGTGGAAGAGTGGCGAAACGTGTCCGGATGTGAGGATGCATTGCTGTTGAGTTATGAGGATCTTTGTGTTGCGATATTTGTTTGAACAAGCAATCCATTCACTAAGTGTCATTGGCAAACGGTCAAATACACGACAACTTTGGTCAGCGATGAGTGTAGCGCGAAAAGAAGTTTAAATGGTTGCTTCTGTGAATATAGAAGTGTCTGAGATAACCGGGCTTAGTAGCTGGATAGCTAATTAAAATTGTATATTTTTAGAAGCCTGTTATACTAAAGAAAATATCAAGAGCTTTATATTAATTGAAAAATCACGTTTATTATAAAACAAATAACAAAATAGAACAAGTAACATTAAATTACAATTATATACATTAAATATTAAAATAAAGAACTACACTATAAACTAAACTTAAAATTAAACTATAACTAAACAAAAATTTCCAAAATTGGGCCCTTGGGTAAGGTTCCCATCACGCAGGCAGCATTCCCGCGTTGAATTGCTATAGCCAGCCTTTGAGCGAGGAAGCTGCCTGCGCGAGGGTCTCCTGTTGCTTCCCTCAAGCGCTTCCCCAAAGCTTTGTGGAACTCACGAGCGCTCTTTCCCCACGGTCCGAGCGTCTCGACACCAAATGCGACGAATTCATATTGGGTGCCCAGACACTCGTATTTGCTGACCTTGAGCCGTTCCCGGGCGTCTGCCGCTGCGCCGGCTTTTCTGCATGTTGCAGCCAAATAGGACGAGGCAAGTGTGTCGGCGCAAGTAGCGTCCCACACCACAGCCCTGCCCATCCGCCATGGGATCAATGACATTCCATCAGGGCGCTTGCCGTCTCCACGCACAATCTGCGGTTCTAGCATGGCGGGAACATTGGCACTCACCAGCGCCCTTCTGATGATGTCATTGAGAGCGGCGTGTCGGGACAGGCGGCCGGCGCCCGAGGAACAGGTCAGTCCGTGGAGACCGAGACGATCTACGTGTGCTCCACATGAGGAGCAGTTGTGCTCCACACAAACCTCAACACCAAGTCGGAGACCGACGGCAATACGGAGAGTGCATGGGTCGATGAAAGTGCCAGTATGCGGTGAGGGATAGGCATGGAGCCAATGACCAGATTCTGGCCTAGAAACAGCCAAAAGTCTGGCACGGTCCCGGCCTACTGCTGTGTTGATCAGTAAATTTAATGTTGCTTCTGAAATGATTGTATCCCAGGCCCTTTGAAATTTTGGGTTGGATGGTAAATTTGGACTCGGTCCAGCCAGCCAGGCATTTTTGGCTTCTGCCAAGCACGCAATCTCGCAGTCTGTTGCCGAAGAGGCTTTAAGAATTCTACCTGCGAGATCAGACGTGCTATGTATAGAAGCCAAGAATGCAGGCAGCGAAATGCTACAAATTTTGCGGGTTCCCAAACCACCGTACCTTATCGGGAGGGAGGCTTGGGTCCATGCCTGCTCCGTGAAACGAATGTTTAATATGGATTCCAGTTGTGATTTTACAAGAAGGTCAATAGGGTTTACCAAAAGGGGAAATTTCCAAATTGGGGAGCAGCGGAGCAGGTAAGTCAATTTAGGAACTACTAAACAAAATTTCAGTATAAATAGTGCAGAGTGACTGCTAATTTTAGTGAGGCGGTTCGAAAAGTTTTTAAATTTTGAAACTGATTTATTTAAGAAGGGAGGAATAGCCTCATCGAAAATCGGTGACCCTAGGAGATGCAGACTGTCTTTATGCATGTTTTTTATATTAGGAGCAATGTTGTTGAAATTTTCGATGATTTTGGAAGAGGAAGTCTGATCAATCTTATCAGAAATATATATCTCACACTTGTCAAAATTTAAATCTAGGCCAATATCTCTAAATTTGTTTTTGATTTGAAGCAGGTCTGCCAAAACAGTCTGCGCGTCACCCCCTAGAGTACCGTCATCGAGGTACCACACGTTGAATTTAGAATTTAGTGAGTTAATAATTGGGTTGATTGCCAAACTGAAAATTGCTGGACCGAGAGGATCACCCTGCTGACAACCGACGGCCGAAACGATTGCATTCTCTTTGTGCAGTAATTTCGACGGAGTATGGTAACACTGTAACATGTAGTTGTAGATTTCCGGAACGTGAATTTTGATTTCGTTTAGCAGAGTGTCCCTATTGACCGAATTAAAAGCATTTTTGACATCTAATTTTAAAAGTACCTCACACAAGTCGCCTTGCACAAAGGTGCGCGCGGCGTGCACCGCGGCTTCGCAGCCTCCGCGGGTACCGAAGCCGACTTGTATGGGTTCGAAAAGATTTTGTAATTTAGAGCGTGTATGGCGGACGCAAATTTTGGCAGCTAGACGGCGGAAAGTCGACCCTACGGCGATAGGGCGGACACCACCGTCTTTCTTGGTTATAGCAATCAAGTTTGCTCCGTATAATAATGGTGTCACTTCCTGACAGACATCTCCTAAAAGCATGAGATTTATCAACTTCGTTAAGCTTTTCAGCAGGTGTTCACCAGCTACCCCTGTGCCATGACTGGTCAAATCAACGAGGTGCTGTGGGGAGATGCCGTCTAGACCGGAAGCTGATCCCTTTGGGAAAGATGCTATAGCCGTTTTTACGTCCTGCTCTGTGGCCCGAATACACGCTGATGGGTCTGAAGGAGGATCAACGAAAAGGGGACTAGACGGGCCTGGGGGATGTTTTGACTGTAGTGCTGCCGCGGTCTCCGGTGTGTCAGGTGCCAGCGTATCGTTTGAGAAAAGCAGTCGACTAGCGCCTTTGAGGTCACCGTCCTCAATTTTCTCCTCGACCTTCTTAAACAAGTCATATTTTAATTTTGTAGATTTGGGTGGTGAATCAAAATCAAGTGTGACCGGACTTTCTAAATTATTTTTTATTTTTTGAGTGAGGGAAATATCGTAGCTGTTAAGTTTCGAAACGTGAAGAATTTTGTACGAAAATGTTAGTAATTTTGACCATTCTATTTCGTTATTACTCCGAACACAGTTATTAATTTTGTCCGAAAGAGCTTGTGCTACTGCAGACCGCACTCCACGAGGTATGCGCTTTATAACCGGCGTTGACCGTTTAAGGCGGCCGAGGAGTACATAAAGGGGCGCACTAGTGACAGAAGGAGATGAAGTGTTGAGGCTTGGTTGTGGTGAGGAAGCTGAGGGAAGAACACGGACCCGGTGTACGCGCGCCTGGTGAATGTGCAGGCCTCTCGAAGAAGAAAAGAATTTTGAGCACACACAACATTGCATGTGTATAAAATAAATGTTTTATAAAACTAGACTACATTAGAAATAAATCCACTGGTACAAAAAAGCGTCATGATCATTGTCTGGGTCCCTGCTTAAACGAAAGTACTTACTGGAGAAACATATTGGACACAGAACACTTGTTAAAACTCACTTATTAAAGCCAGAAACAGTATAAAAAGGGTTCGGAAAACCAAAATATAAATAAAACAAATTTATTGAAATGTTTTTGACACTTGTCAACTAGAGGTGAGGGCCGCGATGCTGTAAACGGGCCCGTACCGCAGTCCCCGCGCTCCAAAACGTTTGTATTATATTATTTATGGATAAATGATCTTTCAGCAATTAATTCGTCATAAAATGCATCGTAATTTCGTATCATTTCTTAATTCTTATCTTTGTCGAATTTCAGGTGACTATACTTGATCTTTCTCACTACAATTGGCCTTTATAAATGTAGGTACAGTTACTTTTAATTTTTGCCATGTCCACAGAAAATACGCGTACTAATTTTTTCTCAGTAGTATTTCGATTTTGTAGAAAATTACGTCAGTTTTAAGTTAAAGAAATAATAAGTGTACAATATAAAAATAAAACAATTTGCCTATTGTTTAGCTCTCTTTTGCCAATAGCTGCATTTGGAATACTATTTTTAGTAGTTTTAATTATAAGTAATAAAATATTCCAAAAAAATCCTATAGCATAGCGATAAATGAAACCATCCGAAGATAAAAAACCATAACCAGCTAGTTTTACCTTTAGGAAGGATATTGGATAAACTTCAGTCCCTTTTTCTGTTTAAAATATCACATTTTATGAAAATTACAAATTATGCGGCACGTATTTCCTGCTCAAATGTTTTTTCAAAGTCACTGTCATTATAACCAGTAGGAATTTAATGATCATGATGTGTAATAGTCAACTTGTAAACCATTTATTTTGTTGTAAGTACAATAAAGCATTTAATCACGTCTCTGCACAAAGCAATGGTTGTAAAATAAGAACAATAATGACTAAAACAGGATGCGAAGACGCTTAATAAGAGGTACTTGATGCAAATACATGGAGTCTCTCAAAGGTCGGAACCTCTGGTTGCAAAGAGCTGTTAGGGTGTGTCCACTCCTACGGGTGTTTCGATATGTATTGTACATTGTTGACCTTTACGTCTACTGTTAGATAATGTTAACAACCATTGCACCATTGGATTTTTTGAAATTGTGCAAGTAAATTTTAATAACTATGTGTGTACTTGGAGCGATGACAACTTAATCGATCGCGAAACATTTCCATAGACTAAAAGTAAGGGAAGTGTTGTTTGTAAGATTGATGATGCGTCAGTACGTTTATTATTGTATTAAGGTAAACGCCCCTGTACTCGACACTGGCCCAATACTTGGCACTTGCAACCTTATGTCATAGTAAGACAGGTGACAGATGGGTGTCATCTACTTGGCGTTGACGCGTCGAGCATTGGTACTTCTACCTTAATTTTAAATTGACAATTTGATTTGAACTGGCTTGCTTTGACTTCAAAATGAAACCGTTGGGGGGTTTGAAATGTTGAGAGATACATGTAGATGGTGCAATTAGGTTTGGTAAAAAATACGCTGATGATTGACAGCTTGATGCGAAATTAGTGTAATGCCTAATCACTGTTACAGTTTTAGATCAAGCCTTAATGACCCAAAGCATATTTTTACGTCAATTTTGGTTAATTTATTAGTTTTCTACATTAGTTCATCATGTTATGAAGTTCTGTAGAAAAGTGAGACATTTACCTTAATAACAATTTAAAGCAAATAGATGGGAATGATAAAGAAAAAAAAGATGTGCAAATTGCTCACGATGAGGTAAAAAGTGCAGGGATTACCCGGTAATGATTATACGAGTCAAAGGTTACAACCGTAACATAACCTTATTGTTTTATTCCGTTGAATAAAGGAGTATATTATTATAGACTTAAATTCTTTTGTTAGAATGGACTTGTTAAATGATTAAAAACAATGATCACTTTAGATAGATACTTTAATTAATAGATTACAGGCGTCGAGCCAGCAACCTGTCACTGTTACATTATCTTTCAACATTCTTTGAAACTAAAATTATGCGAAAAGTGCCCACAGAACGCGAAACAGTCATGTTTTGACTATGCATCGTTACATGTGCTTTGTCTAAAATATTCGGGATTACTGGCGTGATTTATATTGATCACTTTTTAGTGACCAAATAGGCCACTGTATAAACATAAAACTGCCGTGAGATTCACTCATAGTGAATAAAACGGATGAACTATGAAGAATTAAATTTGATGAAGCTTTAGATGTTTAAGTACAACGGTCTTCAGTAGTGTTCTATATTCGTAAATAGAAGCAAGTCCTTTTGACGTAACCTCAACTGATGCAAGCTCCAGTTAGCACTGGCCAGCGACAAATTATCACTGGCCAGTGTCATAGCGTTAAGAAACACAAAACTGGCACATAGGTCATGGTGTCGCAGTACAAAGTTTCAAATGTAGCTACATATGTCGCTGTCGTCGTTCACTACAAAGCATTCAGTATGAGTTGAAGGTTAGTTCTGTATTTTCCCGCTGCAGTATAGTTTAGTTTGCATATGTGTCGAAGACAAGAAATGAAAAGAACTGGCACGTGATTAAGACATCGACATGTCAATCAACGATGACTGATGAGTGATGATTCTAATTACCTTTGATGTTTTGGAACTTAGACAGGTACTTACTTACCTACCTTTACCTTACCTATACCTATAACCTGTATACCTTTTGTATGACTTGGACATATTTCACACTAGCTTTCCGCCCGCGGCTTCGCCCGCGTGGAACTCGGTTATATTGCGGTATAAAGCACAACTATAAGAAAACTTCTCATTTCAAACGACACACAGCGCCATCGATCTGTCATCGATCGATATCGATCTATCATCGATTGATATCGATCTATCAAGCAAACTATATTTTTGTTTTCCCTCGGGAACATCGATTTTTCCGGGATAAAAAGTAGCCTATTATTTAATCCGGACTTCTATCTTTACGTGTGCAAAATTTCAAAGCAATCGGTTCAGTAGTTACGGCGTGAAAGCGGAACAAACAAACAAACAAACTCACTTTCTGACTTATAATATTAGTAAGGATTTAATGATCTGATTTTATATTTCATCATCATCATCATTATCAGCCTATAGGTATACGCCCCACTGCAGGGCACAGGCCTCCTCTCAGTATTTACATAATTGTATTTAAAATGACATTTTTTAATTATTTTAAGTATGTATGTATTGTATGTACCTATGTATGTATGTATGTGCCTATTTATATTATTTTTTAACTTTTGTTCATTGACAATTTTTCATTGACTCGTATGACGTCAGTGTAGAAAAAAAGATCACGCCATTAATAAAGAAGAAGAATACAACATATTACTAGGCAAGCATAACAGTGAAGGCGAACTGTGATCATTGAAGATTCTTTGTAGTTTTTTGTTGTCAACGGTAGCTTATTCATCATTATCCAGTAATAAATCAGCGAAGCATACCAAAGTTACAACAACGAATATTGTTTTGCATGTCAGTCACTTAGCTATACCTACTTACAAAAATATACCTAACATTAATTTGACAAAGTAAATTTAAATTATCGTGTAGTCTGTACCATCCTGCTTAATTTTACTATCTTCCCATCTGCAAGGTTATGTAAGACTGTAAGTCGCATATAAAATATTTTAAGTGAGCAATCTCATCATCTGTGTACTGCGTACACGAATGATGAATTTTAATACCTCATTAATTTTCTTGATTACTCAAACAACAATTTCCATTAAAATAATTTTTTGCAAGTCACTGGAACACACTATTCTCACTATATTTTTACGAGCTATTTAGAGCCGATTGACTCAAACGGAGATATAATTTTGTCTTGAGATGGTCACTCTTAGCTACTTTTTTTTTTAATGAAAAATTTATTATCTTGCCAGTAAAGAGATACTTATTTTAATTTTATATTATTTTATTATATTCTCGTTTGGTTTAATCGGTCCTTAGTCTCATCTATGCCAGTATTTGTTTGTTATTCTGTTATCAAATCCTGCAATTATGATCCACTTCCCGGTTACCAATTGCGCTGAAAGTTTGTGCATGTGATTTCTGTTTTTATTTACTGACACCTCATTACTTTGTGTACGTTCAATTAAAATTATATATTCATAAGAATACAATAATAGCTAGGACTGTTTTTGAACGACTTGATATTTGGTGCACATATTATCGAGATGATGGATGACAGTGAAGAATACTTGGCAAAAAGTACAGTAAGCAAAAAAGCTTGTATCAAAATTAAATATCTGTTGAGTTAGGTTATTTATGTAATTTTTTTAACCTGTGTTAAAGGTCCATAAGTCACTTCATAATTATTTTTCTTGTGAGAAAATAAAAAAACAAGCTAAAATTGCAGGAAAAATTAAAACATTTTGACCTTCTCGAATTTTTCAATTAAAACAACAAAGACCACATCTGGTAAGTGGTCAGCCGTGTAAAAGAATGTGAATCTTAAAAAATCATAACATATTACAAAAGACATTTTGTAATCTGGCCTTCTGCAGCGGAGTGGTCGGCCTCGGCGGTCGAATTTGACCAAACCCCAATGGCGGTCACTGCCAGAGCGTTCCAATTTTAAAATTCATAGTTCTTGGCCTTCAAAAATTGATGGCGTGATTTTATAGAGGCACTATACACGTAGTAAGCTAATTAATTTTCAACGCCTTTTTTCCTGAGGGGGAGTTTATTTCAAAGCCTACTGAATCTTCGTAAAAGGAAAAGAAGATGATAACATCAAGCTTGCATTAACATTCTTGACCATTTTAGGTTCAAGGGTCCCTTAAAGTGGCTCTACTGGTTTGCAATAAATTGACCCCTACTACTCAAAATTTTGCTACGTTTTGTGTGTTCTACCTACCTTATTTGGGGATATTTTACGTTTAAATTTAGATAACAACAGCACAATTGAGCCTACTGGCCTGATAACCTGTAATATATAAAATCTTACTAATATTATAAACGTGAAAGTTTGTGAGTATGGATGGATGGATGTATGGATGGATGGATGGATGGATGTATGGATGGATGGATGTTTGTTACTCCTTCACGCAAAAACTACTGAATGGATTTTAATGACACTTTGCAATAATGTAGCTTATACATCAGAATAACACATAGGCTACAAATTGTAATGATATTCTGTGAATTATCCAATATACGACGATAATTCTCAAGTAAGTCGGGTAAAATCTACCATTTGCGAGTTTTGGCGTCCGCTGTCAAAACCGTTGAAGTGGCGCGCATGCGCGGGCAAGCGTGGTACGCGGCGCGCATGCGCGGGACAGATACGTCACGCGTCGCTGAGTGCGCGACCCGAACGCGGGCAGACGCGTGAGGGCAGACGTCATTGACGGTTGTTTGTTTTGCGAATTTTCAAGGTGCTAGCGATTTGTTAAAAAAGCTGTTATATTTGTCCAATGCGATTCAAAAATTATTTGTGTGATAATTTTAATGCCATATATTCTACGCCACGCAATCCGAAATACTTATTCTGCGCAGACGAAGTCGCGGGTAACAGCTCGTTACGTATAAAGAGATGAACTTGGGAGAAATTATTAGCAAGAATGAAAATGACAGGGAAGCCTAGATTGGTTTCAGCCAATTGCCAAAAGCTCTGAGAGCTTGTCAGACGGTTTTCATCAGTTTTCCTTGACTCCGGCCGCCTCGTGCGTTTCTCGCGCCAGTGTGTCAGTAACTGGATACTTCTGCCAATACGGTCTCGATTTGGCCGTCACAATTTAGGGTACATAGGTACTACCGGATTTCAATATCTACAGAAAATAATCTTCATCAATTCAGCAACATGATTCATCTATCATTAAACATAATTGCATTATCAAATGATCTTTTTGTAAGGATTACTTACAAATGAAAGCTAAAGCTTTTGTGAAAGTTCAAAAGATTCCAGCTCTGTTGTGTTATCTCTTATTCCTTGCAAGTCACATACCAAATGACGTAGTGTGATTGGTGGTAGTGATGATCCATTATCGATTCTCACACGTCTGCAATCTGATTTTCTCAGAAACTCGAAGGTAAAACTGGAAATCATTAATTTAATAACACGTATTACTCTATCTTTAATGATCTGAACGCAACCCCTACTACCACTTTACTTAGAAATACTTATGCGGGAATCGGAACAAAAAATTCTAATAAAGAAAATAGAAAGATTAGGAAAAGGGAGCATAGCAGCACTGCGTAACAACGACAGCTATCAGTGTCGAAAATTCATTGAAACCAAGCCATAGAGTTGTCATTGTCACAATAGTAATAGTAGATATTGTTTCAGTTAGGAACAATATTTTTGCAGTGTCGTGAAACGTGAAATAGTCATCGTTTTGTCTATGTAGCGTTTGGGTACTTTGCCTACCCCGTTTGGGAATACAGGCGTGATTGTATGTATGTATTTTTGCAGTGTCAAATTTTGTGTCATCAATGAATAAACACCATTGATAGGTGACGTGACACTGCACACTTTCACGCCAATGCTCGGAAAGATGGTAGTAGTTGATGTAATACAGGTCAGAAAATAGGGACTATATAGTTGTACATTTGATCTACCACTCCACAATACAACATTATCACAAAGACGTACCTAACTAGCTTGCTTATCCAAATATACATATGTCGGGATTAGCGAGTGAGCAGAGGGACCATTTTTGGCCAGCTGTTCGCCTTAATGCGCCGGTTAGTAAGGAAACGATTTCAACAGCAAATTACTCGAAAGGTTTCAAGGAATTTAGCTCAACAAAATCTTGGCATCATTAATCGAGTACCTACGCAGTATTGTGCAATGCGTAGCTACATAACTAGGTGCACGCACGCTACGGGATATTGCGAGCCAAGGACTTAAGCGAAAATCAGTACGTGTAACCACCGGCTTTACTTCCACAATGTTCCTTCCGCCCCAGGAAATAGGGAGGTAAAATTAGATAATCATTGGTAATTCTTGTGTAACATGTTACCTTGAGCTCGTACGAAACGTACTCAAAGCACATCCCACGGGTAACTTGAGCGTGGCTTGGAAAAATTGACCAGTCGGCTTACCACAGCAAGGCGCGAGTAGATAAAGTGTACCTGTCTCTGTCTAACTAGAGACGTCTCAGAAAATGACAGGTCTATCTCGCAGGCATGTCGTCTCGCGTGTGTTGCTGTGCTAACCCAACTGGTCGACTGGTTGGTTTCATACCGTCGCCAACACAAACACATTTTCAGATAATTAGGATTACGCGGACTTTTTTAAATAAGGACGTTATAAATTTATTCTAAAATATTTTTTTTAGTTGCAGCGCATGTACGAGTAAGTTAAGTTAAGTATGTTTGTCTTGGTGGAATGTTCGGGGATGTAATATTTTAACTATCACAGCAACATTGTACTTATTTTAAATGTAAAAAAATGTAGGAAGATAGTGTAACTTATGGACAAAAAATCACCATGAATTTATCTAAACAACCTTAGTAGGTAGTAATAAAATATTGTGTAGTGAATATCAAGCTTACTAGGTACTAACCAGCTCTAGCTTCATTAAAGTTTTCAACTTTAACAATTTTTAATCGTGAATCGTGACCTTTTTTTCTAAATCCTTACTTAACTAATAGTTACTTGCACCATAAGTTAACTCAAATAAATGAATTGATTGTTTTATGTAAAAAATATATTTTTGTATTTATTTAATTGAAATTCGTGGACACCCTACATGCGATGATTAGTTGTCATGAAGTTCAGAGTGAAACATATTCAAACTCTTTGCGATTAGCTGGCTGGATAGTGTTTTGGCATTTGTCAATAACGTAAATGTCAACATTGTAAACATTATCAGAATCTCTTCAAAGAAAATTTAAAGATTTTATTTCATTAAATAAGAAAAAAAATGCCACCTAGGTATCCTTATACGACCATGCAAAGGTTTGATATGGTGACTATTCACTCAGACCAGCAGAGTTGGACAAACGCAAGAACTTTTTCAAGACAAAAAAGATATCCCGTATCTCCAGTACCGAGACGTAATTTGATCATAAGGATGATACAAAACCTTCGTGATTTTGATCAATACACCATTCCAACGCACGCCCAGGCCCGCGGTCGCCCCCTAGTCCATCCAGATAGGTTGTACAGAAGCATACGACAATTTTTTTTACGTAATCCAAAAGTGAATACAAGGGCTGCTACGATGCCTATCAAGTGAAATTTAGTCTAAATGTGTGGACAGGCATTCTCAATAATGCATTAATTGGACCTTATTTCATCGAAGGACACCTAAATGGACAAACCTACCTCGAGTTTTTGACCAATTGTGATTCCAGATTTGTTGAGTGAAGTACCGCTTTATTTGAGTAACTTACATTATCAGCAAGACGGAGCCAATGTTCATTTCCACCGCTGAGTACGCAGCTATTTAGACAGAGAATACCCTGGAATACATCGGAAACAGTAGTCGAACTGCGTCAAAAAATCATCAGTGCTTTTGAAGCAGTAAGAGCTGTCATGTTTGTGTTAAATAATCCCAGGCGACGGGCGGAACTGTCCCTACAGGTCCAGGGCGAACATTTCGAACATTTGTTTAAATACGTGTAAATAAAACTTGAATTGAATATCTTCTATCTTTTCTTTCTGAACATAAGTTAAATCTTCTAAACGTTAAGTACCTACCTATTGGATAAACTGTAAAATGTGTCATACTAATTAACAGTGATATAAAAACCTTTGCAGGTGGGAAAACGTTGCATTTCTAGTCACGTGGTTAGAGTAGGGTGACCATAGGTGATAACAAGTGTGGATCAACTTTCTATTTTTAAAGATAACTAATTAACAAACATGTTAATTGAGATACCTATAAGAGATTCGTGTTAGTCATCAAAAATATTACCGGAAAACGAGATTACGATTCACGATTAAAAATTCACCCTGTATATTACGTAGCGACTGGTAGATACAACTGGAGACCGAAGAGCTGGCAGCTTCCTCGCTCAACGCATCAGCATTGCGATACAGCGAGGAAACGCTGCCAGCGTCTTTGGGACCATGCCTCGGGGGTGCCCTTTTTTAAATATAGTCTAGTTTTTAAGTTAGTTATTATTTTAGTTAGTTATTTTATTTTTGGTATTGCGTAATGTTATATTTTTAAATAAATCATTTACTGAGAGGTGATAGAGGGTTATCTGAACAAATTTGAAAATTTGAACATGTCCTATTGTTTGATTTTACAGTAGGTACGTGTAGGTACGTGTACATATCATGATTTTTGGTAGAGGGGCCTTTTCGTCGACTTTCTTCTAAACCTAAAGTCATGCCAAAAGGAAACGAAATGTGAAATACTCATTGTTTTGACCACGTAACGTTTTGTGTGCTCTGCCTATTCCATTAGGGAATACAGGCATAAGATTTACACTTATGTGTGTGTTGTTTTTCTCGTGTATAGAGAAGTATTTTGAATCCTCGATACGGCATACCCTTTTTTATGAATTAATTCATACATTATACATTAGACATAAAACGCAGACATTATGCAATTATGTAATCGTTTTCAGTTTTTCTGATGTACTTATCATCTCTTTAAAGCTTACAAGCTCCTAAAATTTTTGATTGGGTGACATCTTAAGAAACGTTTGCAATTTAATAGCAGCAGGAGAAAGTCCTACAGAATTTGAAAAAGCTTTATGTACTTCCATGAATTACTACAGCTAACACCAAACTATGACAAAACAAATGAAATTACGACATACATAAATTCACATACATAATTATTCTCACGCCTGTATTCCCAAGAGGGGTAGGCAGAGCACATGAATTAATAAAATCTAGTGCCACGTTAATGTTTTTTTTTTTAATTAACGTGAAATAAATAATATGTGATTAAGTCCCACGTAGTAATAAAAAATATGAGTGGGAATCTAGAAAGTCTTAAATATTACACCGTGTAAACAATTTTATTCGTGACATTAAATATTGTTTGTTTTATTTTTTTACTGTGTTCGCAAATTTTCATACTGTTGAAAATAGTGGCTGAATATAGAGTTTGGCTTTTGCGTCACCAACCGTAAAAAAGTATACAGACAGCTGTCAAATATCTCGGGAGGTTAGAGGTTAGGAATTTGTTAATTTGTTGTGTCTTATTACTGTAACTTCCTACATTTTTCATAAATTTATTACAAAATTTCGTTTGATAGACGTGTGGAAACTTTACTGTGATCACATGTCTACTGACTCCTCGATAACTCAACTCGTGTAACTCAATTTCCTCATTTGCATTAAACAATAACTATTGTTCTAACCCTCAACGCGAAAAAGTCATGTTAAAAGTCTATTTCCACTGATAATTGTACCTGATATTTTTCTTTAATTACAAACGATTTTGTCGATTTCTTTTTATATTCGATGGTTTCACCTATTAATTTAAGGCTATTTTTTGATTTCTGTATTAAATGGGGTAGGCAGAGCATACGAAACGCTTCGTAGACGAAAACATGTCTATTTCAAGTTCCGTGGCCACTTCTAGCGTATTTTTTAGGATTTATATTGGTAGTTATAATAGTGACAGATTGCTGGCTTGTCGCCTAATTCATACATATATATATTCTCATATTCTCACGCCTGTATTCCCAAGAGGGGTAGGCAGAGCACATGAATTCGAAAATCCAGTGCGACATTTAGCAATTTAAGGGTAACCAGATGGTTAAACGTGATATTGCAGTGACAGGTTGCTAGCCCGTAGCCCACAATACCTACACTAACCCTTTCCCAGAGTCGACTCTTACGACACCCACGGGAAGAAAGGGGGAGGTGCTATTCTAACCCGACACCACACGGGAAAAAATAATACCTAACCTATCTCATAATTCTAATTCATACCTTAACCTATCTCTATAGTTGCCTCTTACGACATCTATACAAGAAATAGAGAGGTGTTTTTCTTAGTCCGACACAACACGGGCAGTCTATCTAACACATACACTTATTTTCACGCCTGTATTCCCAAGAGGGGAGGCAGAGCACATGAATTCAAAAATCCAGTGCCATGTTTAGCAATATCAGGCTAACCAGATGGTTAAACGTGATATTGCAGTGACAGGTTGCTAGCCCGTAGCCCACAATACACTAACCCTTTCCCAGAGACGACCTCTTACGACACTCACGAGAAGGAAGAAGGAGATGCTATTCTAAACTGGCACCAGACGGGCCATCTAATACTTAATTATATAAAAGTAGTAAAGATAGGATAAGTAGGATGTCACCTAGCTCCAGTAGGTATTATTCCATTCACGACTTTTATCTGTTGAAAGGCAGTTATAGGTGAAAAAGTTAAGTAAGGCACCAGGAGCGCTATTGTCTAGCGCACCAAAAATCTACATTGTTTTTAATTTTTAACCGACTTCAAAAAGAGGAGGTTCTCAATTCGACCAAATTTTTTTTTTTTTTTTTTTGTATGTTACTCGATAGGGTATAACTCGAAATTGGTCCCATTGGGACGACACCAGGATCTGATGATGGAATCTTGGAGAAATCGAGGGAACTCTTCAAATTTTATATGGAGATGTACGGCGTTTTTGGTAATTTGTTGATGAAGTCAAGATTTTACATTCAGTAAACAGAATCTTTTCAAAATATTGCTAATTTGAAGTCGGTTTTTTTTTGTTTAAAATTATATATTTTTCAGTTTCAGTGTCAGTTCGCTTACTGACAAATTAAAAACAATATAGATTTTTGGTGCGTTAGACAATAGCGCTGCTGTTCTAAGTGAATAATGTGTGCGAATAGACATTTAATTTTTAATATTCATATGACTTGCAAACTGTTATTTGCTCATAAGTCTTGTCTTTCAAATTTGACTATTCCTGTCTACTTATGATCGGCTCAGGATGACTTCGGCCACAGTTCCATTTCGTCACCTTCTTAAGTCGTTCTCATTCGCATTATGGTCTACTGGTCCGATTCGCCAGCATTCCTATGTCGTCACTTCCCTACTTCGTCCGCTTTCCTACGTGGGCCTCTGTACCAACTCGTTTACATTCGTAATTAGACTACAATGCCAATTCGCCAACATTCCTAATTAGTCTACGGTGTCAACTCGTCAACATTACTATTTAGACCATAGTGCCAACTCGTCAACAATTACTATTTAGACCACAGTGCCAACTGGTCAACATTCCTATTTAGACCACAGTGCTAACTCGTCAACTAACTTGAAGTGCGCTCTTATTCATGGAGACGTATTTTTTGCGCTGACCCGATATCTAGTTGTTAATTGTTGATCGAAGATTCAGGTGGCAATAGATTGAATTGATTTGAAGGATGTCACAGTAAATCGTAATAGTCACTTATGGGACACCCTGTATATTTATGCTCTTGACTTATACTAGGTATGATTTTAAAAACACAGGACATGGTAAACTTTTTCAAAAAAGCACTGCCTTTTAGTAGACTACTTTATCGTTTTTATCGTACCACTATGGTAGGAATGCGGACGAGTTGGCACTTAGGTCGATATAGGAAGGCGGACGAGTTGGCACTGGTGATGCTGACCAAGTAGCACTGAGGTCGATATCAGAAAGTGGACGAGTTGGCACTTTGGTCGAAATAGGAATGTAGACAAAAATGGGACATTGACGATATCAGAAAGTGGACGAGTTGGCACTGTGGTCAAAATAGGAATGTAGACAAAATGGGGTATTGACGACATCAGAAAGTGGACGAGTTAGGAAGGTGACGATTTGGGAATTGTTGGCTGACGACATGGCACTGTAGACGACTTAAGAAGGTGACGAAATGAAACTGTGGCCGAAGTCATCCTGAGCCTTATGATCGACACGAATGTCACGAACAGATATAAATAGTTGTCAATATCAAATAACTGTGTTCGTTTTTTTGCGTCGTTCATTGCAAACTGTACAAGTGTACAGTCAACGTCAAAAGTAACTGATCAAAATCAAACTTTCAAAACATCTTCTAGTTAGTATGACGCCTCAGATATAACAATAATTGTACCAAAGTGTCAGTTTTAACTAATGTTTTAATTAGTTAAAAGAAAGTGATTATAACAACAGTGAGACTCAGAACAAAGTGACGAATCAATGTTTCAAATAGAATAATGATACACCACGTCATAATTATGTATGTACTGGAAATTTCAATAAAGAATAATGAAATTCTTTACTCTTAATACGGTAATTAACAAAAGAAAAACAATTTTCAAACTGTCGGAAATGACATGGAAATGACTGAATGAAAAAGGATTTATTTAAAATATAACCAAAAAGGAACCTGATGTAATAAGATCTTGTTTTAAATCTTGGCAGACACGAGGGGTGTTATAGTCGCTTCGCGTGTTTGTCACTCGAATGTAACCGATATAAAACGAACTTCTGACTTGTATCCTGAAGTGTCCCATATACCAGTTTTCTATTAATAAATATTGATAGTCACTTTAATTTGAAACACTCACCAATGACTTTACCTGTCTGAATGGCGTGTTACTCAATTTTCAATAAAAGAACACATCTGATCACTTACTTTTGACACATTTTGTGTTCATTAACTTTTAATACCCTACAATAGTCAGTAAGATTTGACTTAATTTATTGTATACTTTATTTTGGGACCCTGATTCATCAGTATCTTTTGCTGTTGACTGTACACGACTACATAGGTACAAGAGGTGACTTATACCTATACACAATGTAATTTTACGTAATGGTTTGTTCTAATTGTTACAAAGTTTAGTTAGACATGAAATGAATCAAGCCGTAATTAAACCATCCTAAACCAAATTTTGTTGCTTAAAAAGTATTAACGACGCGGTTTATAAAATTGCAAAAAGTAATAAAATAAATGTTTCATAAATATTTGTAACGCCAGCTGCTCCTATAGTTGTTCTAAAGCTATTTGAACGAAATCTGATAGTTAGTTTTAAAGATGTTGACGTTTGAAAATAAAATGTTGGAGATTTTTTATATTTTTATAAATTAATGTGAGAGTAAGAAATATTGACTTTTCGCTCTACGTACGTACAAAATAAGAAAACAAAAACTATTTTAAGAATAAAACTAAGCTGAATTTTGAAAATGTTTAAACTTGAATAATCTTTACTTAATCCAAAATAGCTTAACAAAAGGATAACACTCACCTTATAGAAAAAAAAGTATCTTGACACTTCTCAAACTAATTTATAAACCACAAACTAGTTGAGCAAACAAAACTGAGTTGCACTTTGAAACTTTTACGTTACCGCTGTTCCATGTTTGTCAGATACCGAAAACTTTTATTATTTAAGTATTATTATTTTTACGATAATTATTTTTGTATTATTTATTTCAATCTTAGGTTAGTTATTATCGTCTTACTGTTGAAATCCCCAAGTGTACTGACATTAAATAATGAAATTTAAGCAGGTATAAGATTTTCCGCGCGCTTCAGACGTTAGCGTTTGACCCGCCACAGACTACTGAACGAAACCAGAGGCGACAACCACCAATTACAGATAGGGGGGATTTCAAGACTTTGCTCGCGACCTTGTTTCGTCCGTGTTATTGGAATTTCATTGCTTTATTTGTTTGCATAATCGGATGATGAGCCTAAATAAATTCAGCGCAATGTTGCAATAATGAGTGTTTTAGTGCCAAAATTATACTTCTTCAATGCAATAATTAGGCCTTCCTTTACTTTGCAGGTTCGTTAAACATTATTTGATACACACATACAAAACATACATAAATATTAAGGCTTATTTGTTACAGGATAAGAAGTAAACGCCCAGCGACCAACATTTATTAGCTTCATTCACATTGCACACATACATCACGCATGTCGTACACGCTCGCCCATTTTGACTTCTGCCAATCGGGGGGCACGGCAGTGCCCCCACCAAGTCGAGCGCAAAGCAAGCACTGCCGTACCATCCTTTACTGGAACCATTTCGCGGCCATTTCATCTAGTGAGCTATAAGCACATACTTAAAATCCAAAATTTCAAGTCTGTAGGTAATTCAGTTCCGAAGTTAAGCGAAAGCAAAGTTTCGCATTTTCGACACTCACTCACTCACTCACTCACTCATGATCATCAAAATAGAACTGGTACTTCCCGTTAACTCAGAGAGCTGAAATTTGGTACATGGTTAGGGATTAACGACTACATAAAGGGAAAAATATAAAAACTAGTATAATCGAAGATCTGGAGTGCCTGGTAAAAACACTAGAGCCCAACCAAACTACTATAGAGATCGACACACTTCTTTTGCAAAAAATATTCAACTTAGTGGGTTGCTTCATTTGATGTCAAAAATCTGAGGTCTGGAGTATCTGATGAAGACCCTGAGCTGCTCTGGTACATAAAAAAAATCAACTGTAATTGCAAAAATCCAGTGTAGCGAGACACATCTTCTAATTTAAGGACCGCGAATGGGCAATACCAAAAACTGTTCCTACTGTACGAGATCAAAACCGGAAAAAAGAAAAGAAAGATAATTTGAAAAAATAAGTAAACGTGTAAAATAAGAAAATCTAACATAATTAATGAATATGCTCACGTTTCTACAAAAAGAAGTGAAATCCCATCAAAAACATTCTGTAAAAAATCTACCCAAGTCTCGTTGAAGCTGCTTGTTTATCTCTAAAAAGTAATGAAATCTAGACATAGTTGTGCCAAGTCTAAGGTTCCTTACTGCGATTTCTTTATTATTATAGTTAATGTTGTGTGACTTGGCGGTTGAACACTTTATACCAATTACCCATACCAGTATGGGCTATTATCTCGCGTCAACAAACAAGGTAGTTGCAAAATTACATGTTAACAAAATTGACTTGTACCCACTAACGTATAAAAAATGTTCAACGGCCAAGGCACACAACTTTAACTATAATAATAAAGAAATCGCAGTAAAGTAACCTTAGACTTGGCACAACTATGTCTAGATTTCATTACTTTTTAGAGATAAACAAGCAGCTTCAACGAGACTTGGGTAGATTTTTTACAGAATGTTTTTGATGGGATTATCCTTTCTTCGATATGTAGGTACTGCCCTAAACCAATATGCCGCCTTAACACACTCTATAATGGTAATAGTATTTTGTTCAGGTTGCTTTAAGCAAAACTGCAAATTATCCTGATGTGAAAATGATAATTTGACAGTAGATAGTGACCCATAACACTTATTGAAGTTGAGAAACAAAACGCATTCACTCCCGTCTTTATTTCGATATGAGCTCGACATGTTTTAGGCTAATTTATGACATATCACCAATAGCAACGCGTGACGCAACGATGGCGATTTTTATGTCTGCGAATTGTTTTCATGATCAAAGGCAGATTTGTTGCAATCGTAAAATGAGTACCCAATTATTTACACCACTTATGGCATCTAGTTTTATTACTGGATGCACGACATTTAATTCTGTACACACGCATAAAAACTCACTACATTTATGTTTCTGATAAGAATATCAAAGTTTCTGTATCAAGCGTTAATCTGTGGGATTATTTGCCAAGTTTGAATTTCTTAACTGTCAATCAACATTTTTTTCAAATAACAACCTGTCTGCGTTTAGGGTATCTTTCCCCAGTAATAAAAACGAACTGTTATACAGTTGCTCACTTCACTGTTTCTCTGATTCTTAACTTGTCTGTCTGTCAATACTTTTTTCCTAGGAACGTGTGAAGATTATAAGGATGTCTAGTCAGATAAATTAAGTAGTTTAATATCAGAAACCTTAATGAAAAATGTAACTTACCTAAAAACTGAACTATATTTAGGAAAGGGCACCCCTGAGGCATAGTCCTGAAGTAGTTGGCAGCGTTTCCTCGCTGTATCGTAATGCTGATGTGTTGAGCGAGGTAGCTGCCAGCTCTTTGGTCCTTGTGTCAGCCAGACGCTTGAGGATCTCTTTTATAATTTTGGGGGCGCTGGGGATCCACAGGGCTAAGGTTTCGACCCCGAATGGTGTAAAATGATATTCAGGACCGAGACCTCTGTATTGTGCATTTTAATAGTGTGTGTTTAAAGGAAAAACAAACCTCTAACGCCAGGTAATCGAAAGATATGGTCATTTATGACGCATTTCTCAAACTTCACTTTTTTTTGATCAACTATTAATGCAATGTCGCGAAACAAAAGTAAAGGCAAATTCCGAAAATCATAAATTTATATTTGCATCGCAAAAAAATATTGTTTTTGCAATTACAAACTCATTTTTGTAGCTGGAAGTGTATACATAGTGCAAGTAAGGGTGTTCGAGAACAACGGCAAATTTAAGTTTGTTTCTCACTCCATTGTTCTTGGTAGTATGTTTATTGATAACGATTAATACTGTATAGTAATGGTACGGAACTCTAAGTCTACTTGTTTTTTTTTTAATTGTTTATAGTAGGTAAGTAGTTGATGCTTCCGTCCCGTTGATTTTTTTATGTTTTTTATGTAAGAAGCTTGAATTGGCAATTCAAAATACAACAATGAAAAAAAAAATGGAAATTCAGTCCAGCCGTTCACTCGTTATGTTGTGATCTTGGAAAATGGGGATTTTTTTTAATATCTCAAGCATTCAGCAAGGAGTGGTCAAAGATTATTCGGTATTTCTGCCGTTATTATTTCTTCATATAACTACGTACCTATTATCGATTCTGTACTATATTTACAAGCATAAATATAAATAATCTCTAAGCAACTGATAATCCAACGGAAAGTCGGAGAGTTATTTCGTAGATATCGAGCTCCTGCTCTTGTATTAAGACACTGATTTTAGTTTTGAAATATGGCGTGACAAAATCAGGTAACGTAAGTAATACGTAGCTAGGTACAAATAAATGGCCGTGACGGTGCCAATGTCACACCCGACTAATTACACTGCCCTTGATTACAATGATTTGTAAACGAATTTCATCAATTAGGGCGGACACATACATTCGGAATTCCGTTTCGGAATCTCGATTCGGAATATCGAACGCAGTCAATCCATAATATAAATCTATGGACCAGCCACATACAGAAGTTTTCTGTATGTGGCTCATTCTTCTGCCATGACGAAAGGTAATCCAGTGATAATGATCCTTTAATTAGCTCATTTTTCTTAAAGGAATAATTTTTTTTTAATAAACAATAGTGCAAACAAAACACATTTTCGAAAATTCATTTGCCGCATCCGTGGATGAAATCGACAGCTTTTTCTGTTAATATTTACTCGTTTTGTAATCATATTACTTAAATTAAGGTAAGTAAATTTTTGCTGTCGTTAACATTAAAAGTAATTTTAGACGTCTTCAAATTTTGAAAAAAAAAAATACTTAAAATAAAAACTGTAGGACCTTGAAAAATATCTAAAATGGTTTTACCAAGACATCAACAAAAATAATATTGCGACGCAAAATATTTTCTGTTTAGGAGTCGAACATCTGGACGTTTACCTTAATTAAAAATAAAACTCACAGGCTAATGTGGTAGCGCCCTGTGCTGGCTGTAGAACAAGTATTCTTCTTCCTCGGTAAGAGCACACTCTTCGAAGCACCAGAGCCCACCGATGGCCAGCAGAACGGTATACATAGAGTAATATACCAAGTAGACCAGTATGCTAAGCCACATTGCGTTTGAACCTAGAACAAGAACAGAAACAAAAAAAACCGCATTAAAATCGGATCATCCGTTTGGGAGCTACGATGCCACAGACAGATACATACACATTTACACACACACACACACACACACACACACACACACACACACACACAGACACGTCAAACTTATAACACCCCGTCGTTTTTGCGTCGGGGGTTAATAAGTAAGACGTGATAGTGTGTATAGTGATAGTATAGACGTGATCTGACGTGTTGCCGTGAGCTTAGATAAAATATACACAAAGATTACGAATATAACATTTTACGCAGGCACATTTTAAGGAGTTAGGCACGCGCAGAACGATACTCAGACTATTTGACGTATGAGGATTAAGCATTTCAGATTTTAAAACAGTTAAACATGGTTAATAGTTTTGTCTATGTCACGCTTCGTGTGCTCTGCCTACCCCATTTGGGAACACAACCGTGATTGTATGTATGTATGGTTAATGGTAGTCCTGGTGCTGTTAGGTTTAAAGTTATACATCGCCATTTCTTTCGTAAATATTGTAACCAGTGAATGGGGTATAGGCGGGTGAAAATCACTGTGAAGTTTTTTCCCGGAATTTTCATTCAAGAAATTTACGAATGTCTGAAAATATAGTCCTGTCTTTTGTATTCCGACAGTTAGTCAACCGCGTAGCGTACATACGTGCATACATATTCTCACGCCTGTAATCCCAAGAGGGGTCGGCAGAGCACATGAATTCAAAAATCCAGTGCCACGTTTAGCAATGTCAGGGTATCCAGATGGTTAAACGTAGCATCGCAATATTAAACGATATCATGTGCATTATTATTACGTACATGATTATTATTTGTTATATTTAAAAGTTTGATAAATTCTTCTTAAAAACAAAAAAAAAATAGTATAAATACTTAGTAAGTAATAGGTTGCTAGCTTATATCGTACGAAGCGACTAAGGAAATAAGTACCTAAGTGTATTTATTATAGGCGATACACTTGTCACTACCACGTCCACCTTTTTTAACTAAGTAATAACCCAAAATCTAAAATTGCTAAAAGTAGGTTCGAAACTTAAATATTATTATCATGGACTTGCTTTCCATGTAACGTTTGGGGGCGTCCATAAATTACGTGAGGTGTTTTTTTCAATTTTCTGACCCTCCCACCCCCCTTGGTGAGATTTCGTGAGATTTTATTCAACCCCCTCCCCCACCCCCCAAATCTCACGTGAGATTTTTCAAAATGTTATTGTAAAAAGAAAAAAGAAAATGAAGACGTAACTTAAAAAAAACTTGAATTTTTCTTTGTTCGGATACACTCATGCATGAAGTGTCAAATGTAAAGCGCCATCCACATGCTCACTTTGCTTTTTAAGACCTTAGGCATATGGATTAAATGGACCAAAATAGTAGTTTTTTTGTTTGTGCGAAACAAGAAAAAATTGCGTGATATTTGCCGTGACCCCCCTCCCCCCAACGTGAGATTAGATGAGATTTGATTCGACCCCCTCCCCCCCTAAAACACCTCACGTAATTTATGGACGCCCCCTTTCATGTGCTCTACGTAATGTTGATGTGTTTATATTTTGTGATAATATGTCTTAAGATTTTATACCTACAGAATTCAAGTTTTAGTAAGCAGGCATGTTTTAGGTATCTCTTACCTTTTATTTTTACTTTTGTGTCTTAACTACATACCTTTACTTTTACAACTTCATAACGCAACTACCACATAATTTATAATTTTAAACAAAAGTTATTTCAGGTACTTACTTGCTTCAAACAACGTTAAAACCACAATTGTTGTCACTCAAAATTTCGGATCTGTAAACAACAAGTTAAGATAATTAGGGGGGCAATGTACATCGTTAACCAGTTTAAAAGGAACAATAGAGTTGAGGCTCCTTGTTTTGATTTTGTTACAAAATATACATTTTGCTACAGGCAGAGCTCACAGGAAATTACGTAAACAATACCATAACTACTTCAAGTTTTGTTGCTACTTTTGGTATATTTCTTAGGTTTCAAGTTAAGTAAAAGAGCTATAATAGTGACAGATTTCCCTAAAATAGACGTATCAAATACATTTTTAATTAATATACATTTTGTTTAATAAATATAGTCGGGGAAAACATCGATCAGATCGGCGACGTACTAAAACAACCGAGTTGATGCGATCGTGAAGGTCAAGTTCAATTGAATTTGTACACTGTTGTCGGTACCATGTGGTTCCATATTAAAACAACACAATCATATTATATCGGTTAGAAAGGCTTAAGCCAAATTAGTAGTTCCCGAAACTGATTGTGTATGAAACGAGGGAAGTTGCTCAGAATAAAAGTGTGTGGCGTTGTCTTTTCCTACCCCTAGACAAAACGGTATGATTGGCTATATAACGAAAGACAGGACTGTCTATATTACATAATATTGGTTTGAATTTGATTTCATAATTTTATAAAGTCTGGCTTGTTCGACGCCGGCGCAGAGTTATGGAAAACCAGGTGAAATGCTACAATGAGTCATCCGTCCAAAAAAAATGTAGAAAAGTATTACGTAACAACTGTCATTAATATTTATCGAATTCCTACTTTATTTCTAGAAGTTCAAAAGTTAAGTAGCAGAAAATAACAATGCAGACGCAGGTAAAAAAATATCGACATCGTCAGAAGGTACCATGAGTGGTTCCTCAGTACGTTAAACATCAATTTTTACTAAACAATACTGAAAATAGTAGTTTTTGTGGTCATGTCTCTCATAACACAATGAAACAACTTTACAGCTCAAACATAATAAGCAACATCATCGTCGTCATAATATAAGCTGTGAGATGTCCAGTGCTGAACATAGATAGGCCGCCAATTTAGATACTATACATGTACCAATACGTTATTTACCAATTGAAAGCCACCTGCATTTATAAGGACGTATGTCCATGTAGGTGGACGTCCTACGCTGCGCTTGCTGGTCCGTAGTCTCCACTCGAGCACTTTTTGACCCCATTGTCCATCTGCTCTGCGTGCAATGTGGCCTGTCCATTACCACTTCAGGCGTTTGTGCACTACATTGAAGCTTACGGTCCGGGTTTTTACGATCCGATTAGCAATGCATAAGCATAAACACGTTTTTCATAGCTATCATCTCAGACCGGAAAAAACGACCCGGAATAGGGAAAAGCAAAATGTCGGACCGTAAAATTACGTCTAGTGCGCAAGCTACTATAGACATTAAACATGCGTCCCATATCGGACCGTAAAAAACTCGAACTGCCGGACCGTAAAATTCACTGTACTTAGTGCAGAAACGCCCTTCAACCTGCTAATCTAGAAGGCTCTATATGTGATTTCAGTTTGTTCACGGATCTCCTCATTTCAGATCCGACAACGTAAACAAACACCCCGAGCATAGTGCACTAATTGCTCGTTGAGCGACTTCGAGCTATGTCATATAAGCCCGAGGTTTTAAAATCAGCTACAAACTATCTTCACATCTCAAAAGATTCCGTTTCATGGGGAATCCTTATTTATTTACGTAAGTAGGTATAATGTTCTCGTACGTTTAATTCATTGACGTCAGTCCAAAGTGGGAGTAACGACTGTTTTAATGACATAATAACCTCTACTGCAAATTGTCTAAGAAATTAACTGTTAGAAAATACAGTTACATCTGTATTATCTAAACAATAACTTAGTATTCCTTATGCCGGTACAGTGCCCATTGTCTTTTTTCACATTTTGGTGTCTATTATTAGATTTAACAATAGTTCTCTCCATTTCACCCGCCAATCTTTTAAGGAATTACTAAGAAAATTGATTAATGTATATTGTAGGCGATAGACTGGCAACCTGTCACTATTGTATTACTTATATCTATCTTCATTCCCAGCGTGAATATCGTGCGTATATGTGTGTCCCTGGGCTCCTAGATGTCCAATGACAGCGGCTGTGTCCCCGAGATAAAGAGTCATAGGTTTGCATTCTGTTTGGGGTTTTATGTGCTCTGCCTATCTCGATTGGATATTTTGTACTTGAATTATTTGGACGTAGGTAAGTAGAAAACAACAAATAGTTTTACTTCCTACATCTAATAATAGAAATTTCTGTTAAAAACATCCATGTTAGTGTGACCCTTCGACATAGGTACAAACGATAGAAGATGTAAGTAGTTACTTTGGAGTTAATTACACGTATTTTATAAATTATAGAGGTATATAATATAACAATAACATACCTCGAAGAACGTTATATCGACCACATTAGCGATGTTCAAAAAAGAGGCCAAATTAAAAGTACCCGAAATCGTCGTGCATGTAATATGACGAGAGGGATGACTGTGAGTAAAGCGAGGGAAGTATGCCAGAACAGATGCGAATGGCGTTCTGTTGTCTCTGCCTATCCTGCAGCGAATAAGGTGTGATGTTTTTGTATGTTACGTAACACATCTTTAATTTGAAGGTAGATGGGTGTTTAGTCGTACCTACTAGCTATTACTTGCAACTCCGCCTGCTTAGAGTTGTTTTATCACAATCTCGTGGGAAAAAAGTAGCCTATGTGATAATCCAGGATTGAAGGCAACGCAGGCTTCAGGCATGAAGACATAACAAATATGCACATGGAATGGAGGTTTATATTGTAGGAGTATAGGGTACCTACTCAAAAGCACAAATTTAATGTCTTACTGTAATCGCCACCAAAGGCCTGTCGGAATTTTGCCTTTTCTTCAGGTTTTTGCTAGTATTGTGTTAGCAAGACAGGAGAAATACGCGCGTAGAGACGCAGTGGGGGCTTGAAGGGGATGAAGCCCCCTAGCGTATAAAGCGCCCTCTATGTCTCACTGAATCCACTTTGATTACATCAATATTTTGAAATACATACATAAAATCGCTTAGTTGAATTAGTAGTAGACTGTATTGCTATTTATTTACGTTTAATTTTTAATGAAATTCGTCTCATATTTTATAAAAAATAAGTGTTTGATGTTGTTTTTTTAAAAGTTATTTTCTGTAAATTTTAACCCACGTAACAAACGTCATTTTTGTTGTTTCCTTATACGTTTTAATATATACTTCTTTGACACATACCAACCAGGGGTTAGCAGAATGACGTCAAACTTGCAAACAATAACTTAGAGACAAAAATTAATGCAAAAATTAACTAAGCTTACCAACATAAATTTCATTTTCGAAACAAACTTTTTTTGCCAACTGTACTTCATTTTCATCCACCCTAGATTATGTGCACCAGATTTCAAGTGAATCAGAGTAACCGTTAAAGAGTTCCCTTCATCGGTGACAGAGTACCGGCTGGGTTACAAGAAGTCCGATACCGGAATATACAGGGTGTCTCAAAGTTATGGGACATGAAGGGGAAGTATCTTAAATATCGTAGATAGTGTATTTTGCTCAAAGAAGACTTTATCTTATTTTTAAAAGTTAGTAATTCTGCATTCATAGATTTTCTAAAAATTACTTGCTTCGTCTGGGAATCGAACCGACTAAAATGTCAAAAAAAAAATCATTATGCATTTATGATGCCAATAATTCTGCTTAAGTAACATAGTATTTTAAAAGAAAGGAACAACGTGAAATTAATCAGTTTAATCAAATTAAAAACACATAATATGAAACTGTCGTAGTCAATGAAGTGGGTATTTTTGTGTAAATTAAATTAATTAAATGCTCAAAATGTGATCCCTCTTGTCTTACACAAATCGCCAATCTTTTAATGAGTCTGCTGCCTGTTGATCCTCGGACCTTACCCCTTTAGATTTTTTCTTATGGGGATACGTAAAAGATATGCTATACAAAAAGCGATACGAGAACGTGGGCGAGTTACAAACAGAATTGTGCCATATCACATCGAGTGTTCACCATAAAATTATTAGAAAATCAACAGGCAGCGGACTCATTAAAAGATTGGCGATTTGCATCAGACAAGAGGCATCATATTTTGAACGTTTAATTAATTAATTTACACAAAAATATCCACTTAATTGACTACGACAGTTACATTGTATGTTTTTAACTTGATTAAACTATTAATTTCACGTTGTTCCTTTCTTTTAAAATACTATATTACTTAAGCAGAGTTGTTATTTTTTAGCTATTCTTTCGATTGACATCATAAAAACAGGATGATTTTTTTTTTACATTTTAGTCGGTTCGATTCCCAGACGAAGCAAGTAATTTTTTGGAAATCTATGAACGCAGAATTACTAACTTTTAAAAATAAGATAAAGTCTTCTTTGAGCAAAATACACTATCTACGATATTTAAGGTACTTCCCCTTCATGTCCCATAACTTTGGGACACCCTGTATACTGTCATCGAAGTTACGTAGCTATACCAAGTTTCAGCTCAATTGGTAAGCTTGTTAATTAAAAACAAGAATAAGTGTTTCACTTTTCACTAGAAAATGCCACTTAGAAAAACTATCTATCTAGTATCTATCAGAAAAGCAAAAACCTGTTTATAAAAAAACGATAGAAAATTATGCAACCTTAATTATTGCAAGAGGGTATAATAAAAAAGGAGCAATTTTATACACTATACTAACCTAAGTAATGCTTTAGGTTTAGGCGACAGGCTAGCAGCCCGTCACTATTATATCTCTTTCATCTAGGTTCACACTTAAATTATGGTAAGTCGCTATAGAACGTGAATGAACCATGGTTTTGACTAAGTAACATTTAGTGCGATCTGCCTATCCTATTAAGCTAACACAGGCGTGATGTATGTGCCAACCTTCCCTTTTTCTGAAAATAAATGTTGCTACATATACTGTGTCGGTTTAGCTACTTAAATTAAAGTAAACAAACTTTATGTCAGATTTGACAGGTTAAGAACGTTTTTTTACCACCCAACTTTTTTCGGTGGTTCAAATAGTTTAGCAAAGGAATATTCGTAGTATTTATTGATCTGATGAACGTTAGTGTTTTAATTCCGATTGTTTCTAGTATTAGGTAAATTTAGGCACCAACAAAATATTTTTTATTGTTTCCTTCCTTTGCTAAACTCTCTGAATAACCGATAAAAGTTGGGTATTTAAAAAAAACGTTCTTAACCTATCAAATCTGACATAATGTTTGTTTACTTTAATTTAAGTATCTAAACCGACACAGTATATAGGTATAGAGTTTTGTCCAGCGACTTGTTTGTTTGTGAAAATAGCTACTTATTTAGAAGAGTGACTGACAGGCTGTGATGTATTTGCGTCATCCCAAACAGTTAGCTTAATATAGGTATTAGTATGATTATCACAAATAAGCAGTAAAGAATAATAATTCAAGCCTCGGTTTAATTGGTCGATGATTTGATTTCATTGGCCACTCTAAAATCAAGGTAATGGGACTCAATAAGCTTAGAATAGTGGACAGGAGTCAATGAAGAAAGAATGAAGAAAACGTTCAGTACCTACCTAAGTAGATTAGAAACTACTAAGAGTACTACATACGACAAAAATAACTACTAAGTTATAACAAAACTTAAATCTTTTGCTTTTGTGGCTACAAACAGTACAAACTGTGCGCAATGGAAGTCACCGAATCTATAATTCTTTTATAATTGACTTAAAATCTTAGAAATATGCCTAAAATAGCCGCAAAACATGGAATAACCAATGTTTTGGTTGAGTAACGTTCCGAGTGCCCTGCCATTATGTATGTATGCACAACAATAACAAATGAATGAAAAACTTCAAACTTCTTTAAAACTAATATTATAATTGTAAAGACTCGTATCGCTTAAAGTGTCAATTTTAATATGTTTTAGAAAGGTGACCGTGTCGTTGCAACAGCGCTTGCGACACCAACGGGTAATGTCGCTTGATGTGTTTTTGACCGTAGGACAAGTTTATTTTTTGCTTTGAACAATATGCCCTAACTACTCGTAGGTACGCTAGTTTCCTAACGCCGTTTTGTAACTGGCTTTTCAACATTGTATGCTTGACCAAGATTTGAAGACAGCTCCTTAACTAAGCATAATAAATATGAAGGAACGAAAATATGGTTTGGTTTATTGACAACTTCACACGCAAAATCACCGAATACTTATCTTGTAGCAAGATTCGTACATTAATCACCAATTCTTTATTGTAACCAATAACCTCTGAATCGGTGTCGTTTGATCAAAATCATTGTTCTAAGTTCTTCAGACTCTCTGTTGTATGCCAATTTTGATTCCTGTGCTATGGTTTGTTTCAAACCGTGCTCCTTATGTTTCAAGATACTACCAGTTTGAGGCATTTGCTTTAAGCCTTGCCCTTGGAAAGTAGTATTAGTCTAGTACTCTTCTTCTTCACTTCAATATTTTAGCCACTTAAAATATCTGCAGCGATGACGTCAGCTCTAGTGTATATCGGCTTATCTCGTGTTTAAGTAACATATTTAAGTTAAAGTCTTTGTTCCTTTTCCTTAGAAGTATACCAACTTGGTACCGTATGCCTTAAGTCGAAGATTAGAATTCTAAGAAGAGTTTTTAGCGCAAATACTTGACTAGACTGGTCTATGGGGTATTTAGTAGTTTTTATGTATTTTAAGGTCTCTAATCTTACTCATACCAACTGCATTTGTATAATTCTTATGTGTTTGTCACGTAATTCTTAGCCAAACCAATGTGCTATATATAAATTGACATAATCATTTCAGATTGCTATTAAAACTGTTGAAATAGTTTCTAGTTCAGCCTTGGAAAGCAAAAATATGCGAACATTTGAATTGCTCATCGCTGTGCCAGACTTCACTATTGTAAACTTTTTTTTATCCAGAACATATTATGACCAAGGCACACAATTTAGAAAAAAATCACAGGCTCTCTCGGCAATTTCGGTTTTCTAACGACTTATTTATGGCAGATCATCCTAAAAAAGAGCATTGAGATTGTTTACTATGAATATTTTTATTGCCCGTGTGGTGCCGGGTTAGAATAGCACCTTCCCCCTTTCTTCCCGTGGGTGTCGTAAGAGGCGACTCTGGGAAAGGGTTAGTGTATTGCAGGCGATGGGCTGGCACTAGCAACCTGTTACTACAATATCACGTTTTACCATCTGATTACCCTGAAATTGCTAAACGTGGCACTGGATTTTTGAATTCATGTGCCCTGCCTACCCCTCTTGGGAATACGGGCGTGATGATGTGTGTTTGTGAATATTTTATCTTTTAGTAAATGGCGTTTAACGTACTACGGTTTTCAAATCGCAAGATTCATTTGCCTATCCTACAGTCCACACATCATGTCGTGACCAAAACCAGTCAGTTGCTCAACCAAACTCAATGAGCGCATATTATTTTCTGCAGACATTGATCGTTAAATGGCAAACGTTATGTTATTAAATTATCCATTTAGCTCACTAACATACCGATTGCAGTATGCTAAATATTATGGTAAGTTCATCCGTCTTTATTTTTTATTACTTTTCATACATTTTAGTCCTTTTTTGAGTCTGTGAGAAATTTTAAGGACTTTGCTGAAGGATAACAGTTTCTTACTTACTTATGTACATATTTTTTCTAAGTAAGTCTGAACCGTTCAAACCGTGTCAATATTAGTTATTTAAGTATGTGACTGTTGCATAATAAAAAGCATCAATATACGAGTGCAAGTTCATAAAATGAGCTAAAGGCGAATATCATATTGCATCACGAGTATTTTAACCTCTAATCATGTACAGTCGCATACCTACATACATAACTTATAATTTTGTAACACCATTTTGATTTCACCTGTATCTTCAAGTAAGTAGTTTTGTTTGGAAAAAATATTGGGCATCATTAACATTATTTCTTTTCAGTCGTTCCCTCACTGCTGAGGATCGAGACTCCTTTTATTTCCGTCAACTACTCGTTGACCTTTTCTATGGAGTTCTCTTGGGGTGTAATCGTAGTGGGTTCCCGTTACCTTCTACGTCTGGTTATTTTGGGGGTATTTTGTCCCCAAGGCCTCCGTAGCCTATATCACGAGTACAGATGTAGTGAAAAACTATTTTCCTTCGTAAATTTTCGGAAAAGTTTGTATTTAACGTATTATTACTTAAAACAATTACAATTATTACTTAAAACTGGATATTTACCATATGTTATACGGAATGAATTCCCGACAATAATTGCCCCTAAGCTATTTGAGAGAGTACGATAAATACGAACTTTTCCGAAGATTTACGAAGGAAAATAGTTTCTCACTACATCTTCTAGGTTACTTTAGTGTATTTTACAGCGGCCTTATTCCCTGGTGATGACAGTTGCACACTGTTCACCGACCAACCCTCCTCCTTTCGTAAACCGGGCTTTGGACCGTCTATGGCGGAGCTATCATTAACATTACTAATACAAATTAAGCTAAAGCTATCGACTAGTTTTTTATAGGAATAAATTGAGACGCAATCTTTTACCTTTCGGAATCGGATAGCTGAATGCGTGTCGAAATTGGCGACTGATGCAAGGCGTGGACACTCGCCCACGGCTTAAGGTTGGTGAAGGTTACTAGACTGCATTAGGACTAGTGTTCACGGCTGAAACTAGAAACAGTTTGGTAGTTTCGGTCTATTGGTAGATTAGTTGTTTGGTGGTTTAGTTGTTCATATTTTGGTTGTTTGTTTGGGTATTTAAGGTTTAGTTTGGTTGTACGGGTGTACGTGTTCTTATTTTGGTAGTTTTTTTTGGGTGTTTTAGGTTTGTTGGTAGTTTGGTTGTTTGGGTGTGTTCTTATTATGATAGTTGGTTTGGGTACTTTTGGTTTGCTGCTAGTTTGGTTTGAATAATTATGTTGACTGGTCAGTAGTTTGGTAGTGGAGATTGGCAAAAAACAACTAAAATAAATAATGGTAAGTTTTAAAAGTATAACATTGTCGGAAGAAATTTTGTGTAACTGATCGATACTCCTTAAAAAAAATTGCTTATTGAGAACCTTATCACTGTAAGTAAAATGTAGAGTGACTTTCGTCTATACTTTTATAGCAAGGTAATTCGTGAACATATAATATAGAGCGTCGCGTGAGACTGTTACAGATATTATGACTGGTTATCTAACCGAGTGCTATTGAAATCTTAAAAGTTGTAATGGTGGCTTAAAAGCTTGTTTTATATTGAGAAATTTTTATTCGACCAACATATTTGTTGTCTATTATCAATTAACTGTTGATACACTTACTAGTCAATGATGTTGTAAAAAATATCACATAACATAACATCATCATTATACATTAAACTCCCGTGAGACTCACTCATGTTGAAAATTATCGGATAACTCACGTTAAATAAATCGAGTTTAGCTCGACATGTTTCGGACTAACTATAATGTCGCGCGAAGAGAGCCGAGGCGCGCAGTTCGCGCTTGGCAGCAGCAGCTGCCGCGGCTCCTAGATGAAGGGCTACGAATTAGTCCGAAACATGTCGAGCTAAACTCGATTTATTTAACGTGAGTTATCCGATAATTTTTAATAACATCATCATCATCAAGCCTATATTATCAGATCGGGTAGATAGAGCACATGTAGGTATAATTTTCTCTAAGTAACATACAACTTTTAGCTTAAGGCAATTTGAAATAGATACCCTGTTTCTGCCCAGTTTACTTAATTAAGTACATTTTTAACCGACTTCAAAAAAAGGAGGAGGTTCTCAATTCGTCGGGATATTTTTTTTTTATTATTATTCCAGTATATTTATTTTTCTCTTAGTATTAGGTTTTTACAATATAATTATATAAAAGTAATAAATAAAATTGATTACAAAATATAAAACATTATAAAAACCTAACCTAGGACGCCGTCGGAAACGGGGCAGGACCCAAGCTACCGGCGGTTAGGGCTGCAGAGTGAGGAACCTCCTGACGATGCGCGCCGTGTCAAGGAGTACTGCCTTCTGTATCAGACCCTTGAGCCAACCGTCTAGCGAGAGTCTCCTAAGATGGTAGTCAAGACTCTTCGCTATGAGACCGTTTGCTGTGACGACTATCGGTACAATGATCGTCGAATCCACATCCCACATGTCGGTCACCTCATGAGCCAAGTCAAGGTACTTGCTGAGTTTGTCCTTCTCGGCCTTCACGAGGTTCTCGTCATGGGGGATGGTGATGTCGACGAGCACTGCACGGCGCTGTGATCGGTCTATTATCACGATATCAGGCTTATTGGCAACAATAGTCCTGTCCGTGATAACAGATCGATCCCAGTAGAGCGTAGCACGACCATTCTCAAGAACTGGCGTCGGTGTGTATTTGTAATACGGCACTTCAGATTCTACAAGGCCGTATTGAAGAGCAAGTTGCTGGTGGATAATTCTGGCTACTAGGTTATGTCTGTGCAAGTACTCTCCGTTGGCAAGATGAGAACAACCGGAAATAATATGCCTGATTGACTCACCGGGACGGTGGCATGCCCGACAAATGTCGACCGTACCGTCCTTCAGGATATATTTCCGGTAGTTATTCGTCTTGACAACCTCATCAGCAATTGCACAGACAAAACCTTCGGTTTCCCCAAAGAGGTTGCCGAAGCGTAGCCAGTTTACCGACGCGAGCAAATCTACATCAGGCCCATGTAGGGCCCGGTAGAAGCGCCCGTGCAGCTCCTTGCTCATCCATACGTCCTTGCGATCTTCCGTGCTCAACACCTTAGGTTTACGCCAGTTCTCAGTAGCCAAGGAGAGCGGTGTGAAGTTTCTGTCAACTGCCACAACATCGCGATGCATCCTACACTCATTGTTAAGGAAGTATTCCCTGAGGCTGCACACCTCGCGGTTGTGGAGGTTTTTGGCATTCAAGATACCTCGACCACCACATTTCCGCGGGATGTACAGTCTCATAACAGATGAGCGCGGGTGCAACATGCGATGTGTTGTGAGCAGGTGACGGACTCTTCTATCCAGGGCGTCCAGCTCAGTCTGAGTCCACTTGAGTACGCCAAAGGAATATGTGAGGAGTGGTATCACCCAGGCGTTCAAGTCAACTTTGTTAACATGTAATGTTGCAACTACCTTGTTTGTTACGCGAGATAATAGCCCATACTGGTATGGGTAATTGGTATTAAGTGTTCAACGGCCAAGTCACACAACATTAACTATAATAATAAATAATATTATTATTTTTTTTTTTATCATCATTATTTTTTTTTATGTGTGTTCGCTGATTACTCGAAGACGCCTGGACCGATTTGGAAAATTTTTTTTTGTTTGAAAGGGTATAGTTTCCAGGTGGTCCCATTGCCAGCATATCTTGATCTGGTGATGGAATATGAGGGAAATCGAGGGCAACCCTCAAATTTTATTGGCACAGGTAATGTTTTTAGTACATTTTTCAAAGCTACACCAGTATTTACGTCTGGCAGTAAAAAAAAATGACTGGGCTGATGATGGAAGGTCAACTCCTTAATGCTTAGGAGTTAAAGGATAATTCTTTCAATACTGAATGCACCTGCAGACTGGAAATTATAATTTCAGTAATTAGTGAGGCCTGCTGGTGATGGAAGGTCACCCTCATTATTAGACAAATGCTTTCATTATAGCCCAAATTTGAAGTCGGTTTTTTTTTGTTTAAAATTATTATTTTCATGGGTTCTGCCCAAGCTATTTTTGGCCTGAATTTGTAGTTCTAAGGGTACAAAGAATTTTTTTATAGTTTAGGGTTATATACCCTTAATAGATTAGACCTCTTTTAATAGATTGATCTAGTTTGACCGAGAAGAGATAGAAGAGAAGAAGAAGCAGAAGAGATAGATAGATCGAGAACATTGGGCAGAATCTTAAAGTATAATTATAAATAAAAAACCTTGGGCAGGAACTAAGAAATGCAATGTGTTCTATATTGATCACATTGAACAGGACGAGGATAGAAGAAGTACAATACACAAAAACAATGACCATTTCGCGTTTAGTGGCCACTTTTAGATTGATTTTAGGCTGTAACATTGATAAAACAGGGACAATAGGGACAGGTTGCTAGCCTGTCGCCTATAATACATCTTTACCCATTTTCCTTAGTCGCTTCTTACGATATCCACGGAAAAAGGGTGTGGTCTTATTCTAAACCCGACACAAAGTATATTTAGTAGTAGGTAAGTAGATTTACATATTGTAAAATATATGTTATTGGATCAGCTTAAAATTGATATAAATTCTTAAAATAGCACATAATCATCAATTCAACGCTTTAAAAACAACTTAATAACGTATATTTATAGCCTGATTTCTTCTAAATATTGCAGAGAATGGTTAAATATGATAAGTTAGGTAAACTCAGTCAGTAAACATGAATTTTATTGCACAGGTCAAGGCCAATGACCTTGAATGAATCCTAAACGCCATCTATGTGACGACACAGTCATTAACAAAAGTAAGGCCGCACCGCACTACGTCGCTAAATTTGTAGTCCCATTACCAAGTCATAAAATATCACGCATTATTTAAAAAGTAAGCCCTTCATAATAAATCAATTTCTAACATAAATACATAAGGTTTGTTTTCCCAAAGGGGGTAGGCAGATCACACAATATGGTACAGACTAACCATGATTGTTACACGTTTCGTAGCCACTTAAGTTAATTTTTCAAGTTAAGGGACATAATAGTGACAGGTTGCTAACCTGTCGCCTAAATTGTACCTTAACCTTCTATTTCCTTAATCGCCTAGAAGAAAAAAGTTTTGTACGAGCACTAAGAGCACGGCGACACACTCAAGTCGTATCGCGCGCGGGATAGTCTACCCGTCATTTTCTGACGTCTCTAGTTAGACAGTGACAGGTATAGTCTATCTCGCGCGTATCTTTCCTCGCGCCTTGCTGTGCTAAGCCGGCTGAATTATGTGTAGTTTTAATTTAGATTCTGATTAATTTTCATATGAGCACTACAAAAAAAGTGATAAAGAATCATCTCTGAAGGGGTCTCTTATAGTAAGTCGAGACTCGGGAAATTTAATTAGGACCGACAAGAAGTACCTTAAGTAAGTTATTAGTAATTACCTACTTTTATAAATGTTAACTGGGCAATATGAGTAACAATTCTTAAACCATAAGCATTGTTTGTCTATTATTTATTTTAATTTATTCGTTTTATTGTTATTTTATTTTGAAAATTGATGGCGTTTTTATTTTTTATCTCGTATTTTGTTTTTTTTTTCGCGTGAAAAGAGCTGAGGCGCGCAGTTCGCGTTTGGCAGCAGCAGCTGCCGCGGCTCCTAGATGAAGGGCTACGAATTAGTCCGAAACATGTCGAGCTAAACTCGATTTATTAAACGTGAATTATCCGATAATTTTTAACATGAGTGAGTCTCACGGTAGTTTAATGTATAATCTCGTATTTTGTATTTGTGTAAATCTGATTTTATTTATAATTTATCCGCAGTTTCTATGGGTGAATATTGTTTTATAATTTTTGCGCTAATATGTCTGTCTGTCAATTTGTCATGTTTGACGGATTTAACTGATGATTTTTAAGTTTGTTGAATAGGTTACATTAATGTTACTATGTAAAGCAAATAAATGCGAAAATCGGCATTTTGCATAATTTTAGAAATGAAGAAATAAATCTTTGACGTAACCGGCATCAGCATCAGAACATAATGACCCTGCAGCATCAGGTCACGGCAAACTAATTATTGCTTTGTCATCGTGTGCGCGACACTGCAAGTCACCTTATTGTCAGAAAGGTAACTATTATGTAACACACTTGTAGATACATGACAGTTCCGATGACTGAAATAATTTTTCTGCGCGATTAGCATGAATGCTGTTGTTTTGTGTCATTCGATTTTTCACGAGGATGTCAGACATACTCTTTTTTAGGGTTCCGTACCCAAAGGGTAAAAACGGGACCCTATTACTGAGACTTCGCTGTCTGTCTGTCTGTCTGTCTGTCTGTCCGTCCGTCTGTCTGTCACCAGGCTGTATCTCACGAACCGTAACAGCTAGAGAGTTGAAATTTTCACAGAAGATGTATTCCTGTTGCCGCTATAGCAACAAATACTTAAATCAAAATAATAATAATAATTAAGGGGGGCTCCCATACAAAAAACGTGTTTTTTTTGCTGTTTTGTGTCTATTTAAATAACTGTAACAGCTAAATACTTGAAATGCTCACAGAATATTTAATTAAATATTTACTTTAAAAAGAAATAAATTAAATTAAAATTAGTATTTAAGGGGGGCTCCCATACAAAAATTCGGATTTTTTGCAGTTTTTGGTACGGAACCCTTCGTGCGCGAGTCCCACTCGCACTTGGCCGGTTTTTTACAATGTAGGTAAGTACGCACTTACGTCATTGTAATTTAGTAAGTTACAGGATTGACTCGTTTTGTGATTTAGCGCGAAGGAGCTCAAATTTGACATTTCTACTTGGACACTAGATAACGCAATTGGAGTACCACTTTGCACATATACAAATACCGTCCTTACATATACAATAAATGTAAACATGACTTTGTTTACAAATGCGACAGTTCGGAGAAAAACGGCGATGAACCCCGCGTGTGTCTACAAAAATCTGCATCACTCACAATTGGTAAAATACTTTTGCTTTTATATTTCAATATTACGATAATTTCGGTGTTAGGACGTATCAAATACCTACGTAGTTAAAAACAAATACATCGTTACGGGTAACGCGCCATAAATACGTACGTCAAAATAATCCATAATCTTTATTTTTGCCTGTACGATCGGCCAAGAAAGTTGTGTACCACTTTTGACAATATGTAGTTTCTGTGCTATTAAATTATGTATGACTAATTATTGTCACTGTGTTCAAATGAACATCGATCTTATGGGGTTAGACCAGTTTCTTGGCCGACTGTACACATTCCACTCGTTTTGAAATCATTTGTCAAAACTACAGCTCTTAGACAGCTCTGTCGTGACGCGGAAAGTGATTCCTTTTATGCAGTTGGCTTGTCCCTGAACGCAACATGTCTTTGTCCAACTGAGGACATAATATATGGACAAGCGTGTCGCAGGCGCTTCATCAGTCCATTACTTGGCAACAAATGTGATTACTATTATATTTCAGTTAATGTGCGATAAGAGCGAGTAATAATAGGGTTAAGTGAGAACAGGCTATTTTGGTTGGCTACCGGCTTAGAAAACGAGAACGAATTGACCTATTGTTTTAAGTCAGTACGCAGTGAAAAATTAAAACAAAGTGGTTGTGAGACAACTATTATTACAAATACACAATGAACATTATTTTATAACTCGAAAACTCTGTTTATTAACTTTAATATGTAAAATGTAAAATTTGCGTAGCACTGAAATTTTAGTTGAAACAATCGCACAAGAAAGGTTAGTGTGTCAATGGGTCACCAAATGGTAAATGATCACAATATGTTGGACACCCGCAAGACAGTTTGGACTGCAAATGCATTGCCGACCCATTGCGTGGGCGTTGTTGTTTACCGGCTATTATCTTGCCCTCCACACCAGAACACAACAAGCGAGCACTCTCTGCTTTGCGGTGGGATTAGTAGTATACTATTCGGTATCGAACATTGAGTAGTGGGGTTAAGTTAGCGCAGCGTATTTTTATGGAAAAGCGATGAGCAAACTTACCCTCACTGCTTAAAATCTTGCCAAGTTTGATGCCGAATAGTGTAATTTAGAAAATGTTAGAGATATGGATGGAAGCTTCCACGATGTCCTATGCTACCAGCGTGTGAAAATAAAAAAAGCCTCATTTTACTCCAAAATAGGCATTAATTATTACGTTATAAAAACTAATAACTTCAAAACACATTATTTGCACACAGTAAAAAAGTTAAAAAAAATACAAAAAGTGAATCCGCGCGGGGATCGAACCCGCTTTCACCGCGCGCGAATTCTCAAGGTCAAGTGTAGCTTGCGCAACTCACCCCAAGGCCGTTGGTGCGCAGGAGTGAGCCAGTGAGTCCGCTGCTCGCCTCGTACTGAGAGCGGAGCGGCGCCTGCGCCGGGGTTTCACAACCCGGTGTCTTAATCGTGGTGATTGTATCGAGGGTTTTAAAATACAAGGTTCTTAATATTTGGCTCATTTCACATCATGAAAATGCGATAAAATACTTTTCATAATAAAAAAAAACTATATGCACGTAAAATTACAAATATGATGGCTGAATTTCCAAACGGGATAGCCAAGAACACATAAAGCTACATAGACGTAGCCATGACTACCTATGTCACGTTCCGCAGCCACGTCTAGCATGTTTTTTAGGATTAAAATTGAGAAACACTGTAGTAACAGGTTGCCAGCCTGTCGCCTTGAATACACCTTAACCTATTTAGTCGCCTCTTAATACATCCACGAATGAAATGGAGAGGTGTTGCTCCAAACCCAATACCACACGAAAAAAAATTGAAGTACATACTTACTAAAAATACCAATAAGTAAAGTAGAATTGTTTCTAAATAAATTTAAAGTTAAACCATTCAAATCACTTCAAGGATATGTTTACAATCAATCAAAAAATGCCTAGGAAATAATCAAAACAAATTATAAGTAAAGTATAATTTCTTTTCATCATAATTATCACCGTACCTACTACACAATACTTATTTAAATACTGTGTTTAAAGCAAATGTATTTAGGTACGTTTCATTTTATTTTATTAAATAAACTCAAAATAATATGGGTATATACCTACACGGTCTCTGATCGTTTATGGACAGTATTTAGGATGCTGACCAGAACTAGAAAATCATAATTTAGGACGAACGATTATTTTGTAACATGGCTTACCTGCATGGTGATTAACATGTGATTAACTGACCGCTTACAAAAAGAAAGAAATTCAAAAGTTACTGTTACTGTACTGTACTCGTATTGTTAGTTTTAAGATTTTGACCAATAAATTAATCGACAATGCTATCTTAACAAGGAAAAGCATTAATTCCCTCTTCCCATTTAAATACTTTGTAAAACCTAATCCAATTCTCGTTTAGTTTAGTTTTGGCTGGCTTGCTTTGAAACGAGTATTGGATGGATGTTACGAAGTGGTAACCAGGATGCTTGTTTCCAGTCCTTCTTTTCCCGCCTCGCTTCTTCTTTGAGCCTGCTGTTTCCCGTCACCCTTCTGCCTCGGAACAGACCTGCGCTGAGGATTGAACCCTGAGAAAGTTCTGCGGCGACCCAAGTCTCCTGTACCATCTTCTACCCTTCTTACAACCAAACCTACCCTAAGACCAGTGTTTATTAATTTATTATTATTTAAACACAAACACCCCTCTTGGGAATACAGGCGCTACGAGGAATACCTACCTGCTGATTTACATACTACATACATACATCATCTCGCCTGTATTCCCAAATGGGATAGGCAGATCACACGAATCGGTCCATAGACAAAACCATGTCTATTTTTTTAGGTTTCGAGTTGGCAGGTATAATAGTGACAGGTTGAAGCCTGTCGCCTAAAATGTACGTTAACCTATTTCCTTAGTCACCTCTTACGTCATCCACGGAAGAAATGGAGAGGTGTTATTCTATCCCGACACCACACAGGAAATCTACTGATTATTATAATTTATATTGTACTTATTACGGTTTAAAAAAAATATCTTGTTTTCTAATCCTGTCAAAGTGTCCACCCGCTAGCCTTCATTAGTTAATACTTTTAGTAACGTGTCTTTACTGAAAATAAATTAAATTTGAATGTAGTTTAGCCAGTCTAATGTATTATTTTTACTTGTCTAGCTCGCATGACAACAACTATGCATCACATGGTAGATAAGCTGAATTTTTACCATGCGAATGTGTCCGCATGGTAATTCTTTCTAGAATTTTCCGAATAGTTTTACAATGCATGCGTAAAATTAAGGTGTGTTTGAACCGCGCTCAACTGTGTTTCTAAAGGTCACTAGTAAATATTAAAAATAAAACATTATTTTCGAACTAGACTTTGTTTTATTTTCAAAAATTAATAATCCAAAAAAGTAATCATATATTACTTGTTTGTCGAGAAGTTTCAATGAGAAAAAAATATGATGCCGGTAACATGGCATCTCGAAATAAACAGATAATGCGATACGCGATATATCTGACGGGTGAATCAATTTGGATGCGGTTTTGTCTTATTTGAAACCCTACTTTCTAGCGATGATTAAATATAAATAGTGGAGTCATTACAAAATAATTAGTTTTGTTACATATTTTTTTTGGACCTAAATATTGACTCTTATTTATTAAATTGTACCAACCAATAATATCTGTTTAGTCATTACGCCATGATTGTACCTCCATGTTATTCTTATCTAATAATATGTGTTAGTCAATAATGGAACGCAAAGGCTTTGACCTCAACCACAATGCAAATTTTGACAATAGTCGTTACTTAGTTACTGGTTATGTTACATAATACGACATAAGATACCGTCCAAACGAGGCATCGTCGTACGTCTACTACAAGCGTGTTGCGCTCACGCATAATCTGCTCCATTTATTTATTTATTACACACCCATTAGGATAGGCAGAGCATTCGAAACGATACATAGTCAAAACCATGACTATTTCACGTTTTGCCGCTACTTCTATGGTCCATTCAGGATAACATTAAACTTTTAACGATCAAATCTTCACACATTTCTAAGTATGCCCACAGAATAGATAATGACTGTATGCCCAAGGCGTCGCCGCAACTGGTGATACCGTTTGTATTGAGAACATTATAACAAACAGTAATAAGTGTAATTGGTGTAATGATTTAAAATTTAACCTTTACACACCTGAGAAAAATTTAAATTTTGACCGTTAAAACTCTAATGTTATCCTGAATGGACCATAGAATATTTTTAGGTTTTAAGTTAATAGGTACAACAGCGATATTATGATACTAATCTGTCGCCTAAAGCATGTCAAAATCTATTTAACCTTAGAGTCGCCTCTTACGACATCAGTAGAAGAAATGGTGAGGTGTTATTCTATACTCGACATATCACGGTTTATCATTTATTTAGGTACACTAAATAAATTAATCAGCATATCCCAAACAGAAAGTATTCAGTAAAGTGAAGGTTATGATGTGTAATAAAATTAAAACATCTAGTCATATTTTGTATTATTTATTCTAGGTAAGTATGTTTTTAAAATTGGTTTTGTCAGACCGAAACTTCAGCGCAGCGCAAGCTATAAGTATACTTTTTATAGCAATCGACCTACGGTATTTTTTTCTATGGAGCGTGTGTAGCATGCACCGCAGTGGTGTTTCGCCCTTAAGTGGATCGTGTCCACGACTGAACCAGAAATACAATTACCACGAGTCATTGTACTTGCTAACGGCATGAAGAATTTGTTTGGAGTATTTTACACAAGTAAACTCTAGCGGCGCTGTAAAATTTTCCATATACCTATGTAAATCCTTCATACCATCGCTAGCGAGTACGGTCAGTATAAACTGAGCGTCTAGTGTATTGGAAACCACGATGAATTCGATATCGATTTCGTTTGCGAATTAACGCGGAATTGTATGGAGATGTGTCGACCGCGGCAGTTGTCTCAGTTTCTATACAATTTTGCGATAACTCGAAAACGAAATCGTTATTGAGTTCATCATCGTTTTCGATACACTAGACGTTCTGGTGGTGATGGTACCAATGAAACTTTGTTACTGTCACGCATACTCACCCAAAATAGCAAACAGATTGCAGAAAAGTTACAAACCTCCTCCTTCTAAATTCTCTTGTGCCTATTACTTTATGAAATTCTGAAGCGAATTTTTCAAATGAAGTAATTAACTCTTGTTATGTGCAAAAATACGTTTCAGTTAGAATTTGTACAAGCATTTTGCATAATTTCAAGCGATCCATCTTTACCATTAATTTGAGAGTAGGTTTTAAATATAAAACAATACTTCCAACCTCATTGTTCTTTTTTAATCCTAGGTACATAAAATATCACTTAGGTAAGTAAAAAAATTAAAAGATCGTCTTGTGGTGTGTACGAGGGGCATGCCAAAAGAAATTAGATACTCCATGCTCATTTGATTGATACTGGCCAGTTATACACCATCGTAAAAGCTGGTTATTTAGCTATCAATTTAAAAATGGAACTCTCCGGAAATATGCGTAATTTTTTTTTAAATAATTTTTATCTCTTCGAATCTGGCGGGAATTTGCGGTCACGATGGAACTTAGTCGACAAGATTTTAGAGTTACGATTTATTATGACTTAAAAAAAGTTTTATAGCCACAAGAATGTTTTGAAATTTTAACCACGACTTTTGGTGAGTCTGCTTGTTCTTGTGCAACTATTTTTAATTGGTTTGCCGAATCTAAAGGAGGGTGAGGGAGCTTTGAAGATGAGGCGAAGTCAGGGCGACCGCCAACAGCAGTTACTCAAGGAAATGTGCAAGTCGTGGAAATAATTATTCGCGAGAACCGACGAATTACATATGAAAAGCTTGAGCGAGATCTAGGCATTGGATCAGCAGGCCTGCAAAGCATAATTCATGGACACCTGTCCCTCCATAAGCGTTGTTCGGGATGGGTGCCGCATAAACTCAACGATGTGCAGAAAGAACGGTGTGTGGATTGGTGTAAATTTATGATAAATAAATTCGATGCTGGCGAGAAAAAAACTGTTAATGATATACTGACAGGTGACAAAATATGGTTGTATAACTACGATCCGGATACAAAACCGCAGTCAACAGTATGGTGCTTTGAAGATGAGCCGACTCCAACAAAATGTCGCCGAGCACGAAGCACACAGAAACAAATGGTTGCCTCGATTTTCTGTAAGACGGGGCATATTGCGACTGTCGTGCTAGAGGATCAAAGGACTGTCAACTCAGAATAGTGTGTGACAGTTTGTGCCCCAAAAGTTTTATCAGCTTGGTGTGACAAGCTGCTAAAGTCAGGAACCCAGCATCTGCTCTGGCACCGCGACAATGCCGCTCCGCACACTTCTGCCAGAACACTCGACTATTTTAGTTCGCATAACGTTAATATACCCCCTCACCCCCCACATTCTCCCGACTTAGGACCCTGTGATTTTTATCTGCTTCCGAAAATAAAATAAAAATTAAGTGGAAGGCGATTTGAAAGCAAAGAAGATGCCCTAGCTGCCTATAATTATGAAATTTCTGAGGTACCCAAAGAAGAATGGATATTGGCATTTTCCAAGTGGTTTAGCCGGATGAAAAAGTGTATACGTGCTCACGGTGAGTATTTCGAAAAAAATTATACCAATAATAAAGAATAAACTGTGTAGTTTTTGAGTATCTAATTTCTTTTGGCATGACCCTCGTATTGCACAAAACACATTGCCAATTAAGGGTTAAGTGGCTTTTGAACTGGAGACGTGTGGCCGATAACCATGGGATGTTGCATAACACACGCATTCAATGTGTTGTCGCAAAATTTTATACTCTTATTAAAAATCTGCAAATTAAAATTGGCTAGAATATTCATACCGATGTCACTAATATATTACGAAAATTATGTAACCATTCATAGTATACGAAATTGATCTATTCACCTTTTAGGCAACCAAAAGGTTACTACAAGCAACGTGCAGGTTTTGACCGCAATAGTGCGAGATAAAAAATTACATAACTTAAATCTTAGATGGTTTGATTAACTGTGACCTAGCTGTTGGTGTCTAGTCTGCATTCGTTAAGTTTGGTTTGGCAACCGTTTAGTAACTGATATGTATTTTGTAAGATTTATTAGGTTTCCTAATTCAGATTACGTGTGTTTCATAATGAAAAGAAAACGGATAATTCTCGTCTTAAATCGAGATTAAATATAAGCAGCACACATAATTTGTTTTCTATCATCATAGAGCATTTTATACGAGGAATTTACTTCGAACGATGCTATCTAAATACTTCTTATTGTTAGATAGACACAAGTCTGACATGCATCATACATAAGCAGTCAGTCAAAAAGACGTATGTATTTTTTTCTTTTTTGAACAATAAGTTTTTGAGCATTACTAGTACCTATCTTCGTCTTACATTTTTAGTCATAATTTCGTTGATTTGACGTGGTTCAGTTAAAAAGCGAACATTACTATTTATTTAATGGATATACATATAACATTTATTTTGTACTTATTCCACGTCAGAACGTAAAATTACGTGTTCATGTTAGGTTATGTATGTTTTTGAGCTGTTTTGTGCATCTTATTTCATTTTGGATGTGTAGGAGTCTCAGCTTCGCATATGATTTTACCATGTTCGGCGTCGAGATCCTCAGCTAGTGGGGTCCCAGCGGTTTGTGTCTTTTGCCGAGTTTTATAAGAAGCCAATTATTTAATTGGCTCTTTCATAGGGGACTAAACAAGACACAGCTTCCATTAAATATTGCTACAGCGAAGATGCCAACATAGTCACTGGCAAGCTAAAAAGGCCGTCATTTTAAGACATTTTTAAGCCGTTTTTAGTTATAGGGTAGTTTTAATATAAGTACATACATACATACATACATGACCGTCACGCCTTATTCCCTGCGGGGTAGGCAGAGATAACAGAGCGCCATTCGGTTCTATTTTGACATACTTCTTTCGCTTCACTAACATTCATCACTCTCGTCATACACGCTCGACGGTTTCGGGTACTCTAATTTGGCCTCCTTTTAGCACATCGCCGATAATATAAGTATATGTAATTATAGTCCCCAGCGTCTAACTTGGCATGGTTTAAGTAGTAGGAGTAGGGGTAAGTTCACGCATCACTTTACCTATCTTTATCTATTTTTGCCTATCTTATGGCACGCCACTGAGTCAGATCCTCTGCTACTGTCATCCATCTTCCCAGCTGCTTTGCGAAGGTCATCAGACTAGCAGGAGAATGTCCTACATTATGTTTGCTAACCCACAGTCTCCCCAACCCTTATCAATTCTATGGGTTCTATGGCGATAATTTTGGTTTTCTGACGGATCTGATTCGTTAAAAGAATTATTACTAACTATTTTTGATTTTGATCAGTGTTTAATCTTTGCATTTCTCTATCTATTATGTCATATTTTTAGCGAGAGGCAGAATCACAGGTCAAAAAATATGATTAATTTTAGAATAGGCTTTTGTAATAGTAATGTCATAACCATCTCTATGGCTAGCATACTTACTCTTATCGTGCATTCTCTGAGAACATCATTCTTCTGCTAGGTTAGTGGGGCAGATATCCAGCGACGAAGTTAGCCGCAATTTCTTGCACCATGTATTGTTGCTAATTTAATTAGCACTTTAAGCACATTCTTTTCATTAAGTAAAACATTTCACATGAAATAAACTACATACTGCAATCACATCTTCCGTATAAAAAAGGTCAAGGCTTCGTCCAGCTCCATATAAAACTTAATTGATAAATTGAGTTGAAACCCCGTGACATTTAAGAAAGCTGAGATTTAATCGTATATGGATATGTCACGGCTCGTGAATGGTGTTGACGTAGGCTTTCAGGAATTACGGGCCTGGCAGGCCCAAGGGCAGCTTATGACGACTATAACGTATGAGAGATTTATCTTGTAATACGTCTTTGACCGTAAAATTAGCGTAGGACTCAGTCATAGTAGAAAATATTGATAAATCACGTCGCTAGTCTGTAGTTCATCTAAGACGAATATGTGAGAGGGTCAATAGCTATCAATGACATTCATTGTTCTGTAATTAGTAAACTCTGTCAGTCAGTAGTGTGACTTGGGCT
>BHDV01013233.1:185623-223669 GCA_005406045.1 Adoxophyes honmai
AAACTACTCAAATTATATTTTTAAGTTTTACTAACAAACAGGTACGTAAAATTTCGTTACGGATTCCATTATCACCCTGTATATGAGGAGCAACAGTCATTACGCGTCAAGTGTGAAGAGGTCGGCGTTGTTTATAGACAGCGCATTGGCATTTAAATCTGCACATAATTGTTTCAGTGATTTTTGCTTTAAACACTATGTATTTACGTAGAGATTTTTCAGTGGCAGATGGTTCACTGTGACCTTATTTCCTGCCCATGGTAATAGTGCCAAACTTGTAATAAAAACAAACAGACAGAATAGTTCGTTGACACTAAATGAAAACACGCACGATATGTACCTACAAGTTTTTGTAACTGGAATAGATGATACCAATCGTAGCAATTATGTAAATTTAATCTTTGAACATAAAACTACTGTCAGATGGCTACTGCAAAACGCACACTGCGCCACAAAACGAATACTAGAGCATGACTACCCTCATTAATATCGTCATTTACATTATTGTCCAATGTATGGTGGCGCACAGTGCCGCCTCCTTTCCTAGGTGAAGAGCCCAGTGATGAAGCTTATCCAGTAAAACTCGATTAAAGACGAGAGTCATGTAAGTAAATACCTAATTAAAAATGGGTCAAGAGTTGGATTCAGAAGGATTTCGAAATAAACATGTTCTTATTTGAGAAATGTCTGTAGATTTATTATAAAAGAAGGTGCCAGTGCGCGAATATACCTAACCACACTTTCGATGGGGGATTGTATTTTACAAAAATCGAAAATTCATAATCACACATGTTTCCGGCTTATTCGTGACCCTTCATCGGGAGCAACGCGCCACAGCAGCTACGGATAAACCTGCACTGCAAGCCAACGCTCCTTTCGCGCGACTTGTCGAGCTCATCTCGATATAAAGACGTGAGTGTATTCGTTTTAATTCACTATGATAGTTTGTTTAAAATCGAAAACCGACGTCATGATACGCAATGACCCGGCTGTTTTAAGATGACTCCGTCAATCTTTGCTGTCCTTCCTCAATTCATGTAATTACAAATTTATTAACCCCGTAGTTTACAGCCGACATAACCGTAATTACTTTCAATTTTGTTGAAGTTTAATTGCACCAACAAATTCTTTTGAGTGAATCTTTTTATTGGTAAACAAGGCGTCGAAACTGTACTGACTGTAAAATAAATAACTGGTTGTAAAATATCATGGTTAATGCGATAGGTAATTTTGATTGTTTAAGAACCAGCTTACATCGATATTACTTTCTGCGTAATTAAATTATCATGGACGCTGTTTTTATACAATTGTCGTCTGATACGCATCTGGTAGTAGATATTTCTTTTTCCAATTGAATTCCTGTAAGTTAGGCGCCAACCTAAAGAAGGCTGTTGTGTCCTTGAGGAATAGAGTATTCCAAAATGAGGTAATTAGAGCATACGATACATAGGGAAAACGATGACTATTTCATGATTCGTAGCTAGTTTTAGAGTAATCTTACGTTGAAACATTGTTTCAAGAGCTAGTTGTCACGTTGCTAGCTTATCACCTAAAACTTATCTTAACAAATTTCCTTAGTCGCCCCTTACGACATCCTTGGAAGAAACGGGGAGGTGTTAGTCAAAAGCTGATTACGGACGTCTTTTTACAAACTAAAACCAACTCACAAGGCTCATGAAATTGAAATCAAAATCCCGTTTTGTCAAATGCCAAGTAAAGGAATCTAAACCATCTAACATGCACCACGTGTGGTGCCGGGTTAGAATAGCACCTCCCCCTTTCTTCCCGTGGGTGTCGTAAAAGTCGAATCTGGGAAAGGGTTAGTGTATTGTGGGCGATGGGCTAGCAACCTGTCACTGCAATATCACGTTTAACAATCTGATTTCCCTGAAATTGCTAGAAGTGGTACTTACTGGATTTTTGGATTCATATGCTCTACCTACTATAGAATATGGATGTATTTTTATCAGAAAACTACATTAAATACGAACTTAATACAAATAATGTGTTTGTCTCGTGTAAGGGTTTTTATTAAATTTATTCATTAATATGATGAGACCTTCGGCCTTTCAAACAATGTGGGTTCAAAGTCTGGTTGACCTTTAAATTTTCCAAAATAATAATAATCCTTACTAATATTAAAAGTCAGAAAGTGAGTTTATTTGTTTGTTTGTTTGTTCCACTTTCACGCCGTTACTACTGAACCGATTGCTTTGAAATTAAGCAGACATAAAGATAGAAGTCCGGATTAAATAATAGGATACTTTTTATCCCGGAAAACATTGATGTTCCCGAGGGAAAACAAAAATATAGTTTGCTTGATAGATCGATATCAATCGATGATAGATCGATATCGATCGATGATAGATCGATAGATGATAGATCGATGGCGCTGTGTGTCGTTTTAAACGAGAAGTTTTCTTATAGTTGTGCTTTATACCGCAATATAACCGAGTTCCACGCGGGCGAAGCCGCGGGCAGAAAGCTAGTAAAAAATAAATAAAAAATAAATAAATTAGAAAACCGATAAAAGCAAATCGTAGGGGCATAGCCACAACAGATACAAATTTAATGAAAAAAAAATTTTGCTCTAATGTCATTATTCACGGAGAAAACCGGGGACTACGTTTGTATGGAGAAGTGGCGCGACTCCTATCCTCTTAAAAATCGGTGACAGTACGAATCTATAGTACTAAAACAGTTATTAATTATGTGCGTAATTGAATTTGATATGTACCTACCAAGAGCTTATTTGGAAAACTCACTAACTTAATGCACTTTATCTTCTATATATTTTTTTTTGTTTTACGAGATTTGCGCCGTCGAAGTTGTTTTTTTTACATTGTTTCATGATTAAGTACTGTCAGTGACCAGTTTGTCACCTATGCTTAGGTAGAGTTACGCGCTTGCATACACACAGTAATGAAATGAAATAAAATATTGTTACTGAAATGAATAAAAAAATGACATAAACGTCATTGAAGTGTGACGATAGATTACATACTTACATCACGTCTGTATTCTCAGATGGGATAGGCACTAACTGCTTCGGTGGAAAGTGAATTGTGTCAATTGATACGTCAACCCTTTCGGGTCATCAGTAAAGCTGTTTTTTTCACAACCGGTTAAGGATTGTCCAAGTAGTCCTACAAAGACCCTATGGCTTCTTGGAAGTTTTGAAACGAAACCTCTTCTCCTCACTCGTGTATACAAAACACCTTATCACCACAGCTCATACGGCTTTCGTAGACCCAATAAGGAAGACAATAAAGTAGGAATTCGTAACTTTGTGCGGAAGAGCAAAACTATACATGCCCATCGCCACAATTACTATAACGGTGTCAAGTTATATAAGTAGTTACGTCCGAATCAAATCGTTAGACAAAAGCACTGTAGCAATGAGAAATAACACTTATTCTCGAGCTCTTAAGGTACTTGGGTCGTAACGATTGCAAGAACGATGACGACTAACATCATTGTTTTAGTGCTTTTTAAATTACTCGTTTTTGCAGCTTGTTGCACGACTAAGTCGAGAGTTCATTTTTTTATACCTACACTAGCAGACTCGTCGAACTTTGTTCCGCCTAAGAGGTTTTTGTCTGGGCCTGTCGTCATGCTAAGTTTCGTGTCATATCACCGGGAACGGGATAAAAAGTATCCTTTATCAGTCCCCAAGGTTCTAAGCTCTCCCCACCAATTTTCAGTCAAATCAAATCGGTTCAGCCGTTCTTGAATTATAAATAGTGTAATTAACACAACTTTCTTTTATACTTATATACCTAATTATAGATTAATAATTCATTGATGAAATAAAACATGTTGTTTTTGACATAAGTGAACTTTTCTCATTTAGGAATAGATACGTTTTTTATTTCGGTATGAACCTTTGCGAACCGGTACACTACTTGATACATAAACACAATACATAATCAAAATTTTTAAACTTAGCACTGAATACACGAAAAACTATCATGTCCGATTTCTGAAGGTGTACAGTTATACAATATCTACAAAGCAAAATATTCTGCAAGTAACAATATTTTTTGAATATTACCGGTAGGCTGTACATACAATTATTGCTGTACCGTAATAAATAATAATACATACGTATATTATAATAATAACCGCTCTTTGTAAGTTCCTTAGTTCGCCTCTTACGACATCTAAGGAAGAAATGGAGAGGTGTTATTCTATCTCGACACCACACAGGAGTAAACAACTACGTAGGTCACAAAACGCATCTAACTACATAATGATCTTTATGAGTTATAAATATCTTTAGACCTTTACATTTAACTAAACCAAATAATTATGATAGAAAGTAGATAATGGTTTTGTTTATAGCGTAGCAAAATCAGTTTTGACTACGCAGCTGTTAAAAGTGCCTGTAAAATATTTATAGCCATAACACCTTCTGATGTACAAGAAAACAAAAATAAATAATATCTAGGCGTCTTGAGTAAAGTTGTCATGATTTTTATTTCGAACCATTTAGCAAAATGTTTGCCGTTCCCGATAGATCTGTCAGTTTCTAAAAAATTTAATGAATTTATTTATATGTATTGCTGCACCGAAATTGCTATAAATCGTACGATCACTGATGTACGGACAGCTGCAGGGAAGAGTAACCCCCCGCCCATACAATGTTTCATTACTAAGGGGTTACCTTTCTCTGCAGCTGGCTGTACATGAAACTATAATCACTCATAATGAAAAATACGTATAACTCACGTCTTATACCGAGTGGTGGAACGTCAGATATCCATATTTTTCTTTACAATCACCGTTGATTATAACAATACACATAATGACTAAGTTTTTGTGATACCATGTTCATAAAATAAACTTCTTTGAAACTACAATAAATTGTATTTACGAACAATTAGATTTTTTTTACTAACAAAATAAGTTTTCACTTTTCATTCGTCAATCTACAAAGGAAAAACTGAAAACAGGTATGTACTTAGGTACCCAACCAATTATATTTAATTTTAATGCATGAAGTACTGAGCTCTGTACTATCAAACCAACTGATTCCTGACCCATCGCAGAACGTTGTCACAATAAACGTTATTGAGATTTCGCCTGTCGAGCAATGCAATGTCACTATGACGTTTACTGTGAATAGGTTCTATGGTGGGTCAGGAATCAATTGGTTCGATGGTACATACTTTTAACGTTACAGCTCTAATAGAACTTTTGAATATTTGGAAAATTACTGATACAAAATGTGGGAACAAACAGAATGCATAATTATTTAAGCACATGTTTGTACAGAAAATCCTTATTTTCTAAGAATGTAAGACAGCCATGTAAAGTTAGGTTACAAAAAAACGTAAATAAGTAATCTACACTGCTAAATGGACCGGTGATAATAAAATAAAATAATATTAACATCGATATTATGTTCATTTTCAAACGCTAAAAACTGACTGCCTTCTAACAAACTAAGTAGTTCTAGTTGATGGTAAAATACGCAGTATTTTAATTAACAATAGAGCGTCGCTTTACTTTAATGACCTATAGTACCGTATAATGTTTAGTAATTAACGCATTTGTTTACTGAGGTTATTGACCTGTACTAAAAATAATTAATTCCTTCAATCACGAATGCATATAACACCGACAGTAGCCTAATTTTAAACATTTGAAAAGCTATTTTCAGAGAGGAATGTTATTGTGATTTTGTAAAAAAAAACAGCTAGTTAATGATTTTGTTGTTTATTCGCTAACATGGATACGGGATATGAAAGTATAAGAGAACAAGTTTATCAGTCCAAACCCAGTGAAATTGGTAAGTTATTGCTACGCTAAAAAAATCGATTGCTAACTTTTTGAAACTTGCGTAGGTATACTTTGTACTTACTAGGTCCTTCTACCCTCAACTTTGTCTGCATAGTGTAGTGTGCTTGCAGTTTGGAGTAGCCTATAGCCTGTAGCCTATAACATAGATGTTATTTCAATAGGTACGTGAATTATAGATATAATTGTAAGGTCTCATTAATGTTAATCCAGTTAGTTTTCCTTGAAAGAGTGAAAACCATAATCGTATCTATTCATCTATCGTGTTACACTAAAGTTCGCAAACGTTTAATCAACAACATAGTATTTGTGACGTTTATGAATAATAAAATGTTATTTTTGTTCAAAATTAACAAACATGTTAATTTGTTTGTTTGTTTGTTTTATTACAGATATAATTCAAAGATGGTCTCTATCAGAAACATTAACAGGACTTGGATTGATATTGGCCATGTATTTGTTATTGGTGTTAAAGATATTACCAAGCTACATGAAGAACCGCCAGCCTTACGGTTTAAATAGCATCCTAACTAAATATAATGCCTTTCAAGTGGTGTCTTCAGTGTACATCGTTTACTTGGTGAGTCATTGCTTGATTTGAAGTATTTCACCGAGGTTTTATTAAGTTTTATAGAAACTTCCCGATTATGCTAGAAGTGTCTTCGAAACGTGTAATAGTCATTGGTTTCATCTACAGCACATTTCGTGTGGTGCCGACCGCATTTAGGAAAACATGGGTGGATGTTGTTGTAGTTTCATGTTTCATTCGATGTAGCAAATTGAATTTTATTCACTTCCCGGTAATAGTAGATAGAGTATGGTCACCAAATAAGCTTGTATCAAAAATGTGGTTTTTGAACATGAAATTATATTGAGACTCACTCATAATGAAATATACTTACAGATAACTCACGTCACAAATCGAGTCGAGGGGAATTGCGCGAACAGAGCGGTGGTGCGCACTACACGACTCCATGATGAAGGGTTACGGGCTAGTTAGAAACATGTCGAGCCCTTTTTAGGTCGCAGGAAAGGAAGTCGTACCTATTTAAGAGGCGATAGGAAATATGTTCAAGTATATCTTAGGCAATCGGCTAGCAATTTGTCAATCAGTCGTGTCTAGCTTTTTGCCTGGAATTGCGCAAAGTTATCCTTAAAAATACGTACATGTTCTCACGCCTGTATTCCCAAGAGGGGTAGGAAGAGCACATACATACATACATACATACATATAGTCACGCCTCTTTCCCACAGGGGTAGGCAGAGACCACTTTGTTCCACTTGCTACGATCCTGGCATACTTCTTTTGCTTCATCCACATTCATTAGTCTCTTCATACAAGCTCGTCGATTTCGGGTACTCTTGACCTGACCTGTTTCTAAAACGTCCGCGATTTGGTCACGGAACGTCCGTCTAGGTCTTCCCCTCCCAACACACCCATTCACACTTCCCGTATAAATCTGTTTAGTCAATCTTCTTTCATCCATCCTCTCTATATGACCAAACCAGCTAAGCATACTTTTTTCAATCCTTGTCACTATGTCTACTTTCACACCAGCTTGTTCCCTTATCACACTATTTCTAATTCTGTCTTTCATTGATACACCTTCCATACTTCTTAACGCTCTCATTTCTACCGCATTTATTCTACTTTTATGCTGAGCACATGAATTCAAAAATCCAGTGCCACGTTTAGCAATTTCAGGGTAACCCGGTGGTTAAACGTGACATTGCAGTGACAGGTTGCTAGCCCATCGCCCACAATACACTAATCCTTTCCCAGAGTCGACTCTTACGACACCCATGGGAAGAAAAGGGGAGGTGCTATTCCAACCCGGCACCACACAGGGGAAAAAAAAATAGTAAAAAATATGTCGATGTAATTTTCGTGTGACCATTAGTAGCTACAATTTTGTGTTAGTGTTGATTTCAAGTTTATATCTGAATGTCCACTTATTTTTCCTATCTTTTTGTTACAGTATGCGCGATACATTGTAAAATATGGGATTATCACCACAAGATGTCCTCAGGGCGAAGATTTGCAAGGGGTATGATGTTTTTAAAACTATATATGGTTACTTTCAAACTATAGCCTCATTTTAGATAAAATAATTAACACCATTTTAACGCCTGACTAAATCAAATAGCTGAATGTTCTTTACGATAATTTTCTAGCTTATACTCACTTAAAAAGTATTCTCAAAGTAGTGATTCTTGTTCATAATGACATAAACGAACCATACTATCGATAGGTACTCACCTGTTCAAACAACAGTATAGGTGAAAAACTTAGTAAGTCACCCGTTGTATGTAGTTGTATACAGTTTGCAATTAACGACGCAAAAAATACGAAGACAATAATTGCTTGATATTGACGACAACTTATAGCTTATCGTGACAGTCGTGTCAATCATAAGTGGACACGAATAATCAAACTTGAAAGAAAAGCAAATAATGAGTTTGCAAACCATACGATATATTACAATATTTAAAAACAGAATGTTTATTCGAACACATTACTTACACATACCACGGGTGGCTAACTTAAGTTTCTCACCTATAGCGTATTATGTTCCGGACTAATCGAAACTTTATTTGGACTTACGAACGTAATTTATGAACGAGTTGGTATGGTCAAGGACTTTAATTCATGAGCCACCCATAGAACCTTTTCACAGAAAAAACATTACAATTTCCCTCGATAATTAATGGGATGTCACTATGACGTTTACTGTGAATTGGTTCCATTGTGGCTCATGAATTAAAGTCCTTGACTGTACCTACTCGATACGGCCCCAGTAAAGTGTGTGAAGTGCGAACACAGTGGTGGCGCCTATTACCCGTCGTGTAGCAAATCTGCCGTGCTATCGATATCGGCAGTAAGTGCCAATGATTTTTGTTAAAACCTAGTTAAGCATGTATTTGGAATCATTCGAAAAGTTCTAATAATATCTCATTGGGAACGCGTACTTTTCAATAAGAATAGTTGCTGTATGACTACTTAAAAAACTTTTCCTCACTTTTTACGTCTACCTAAGTTACCCTGAAATTGCTAAACGTGGCACTGGATTTTTGAATTCATGTGCTCTGCATAATATGTATGTATATCTACATAATATGTATGTATTGTATGTATGCTAAGTGTACTTGCGGCGTGTTTGCAAGTGAGGTTTTAACTAAACCATTTCACTATTACTTATGATAAACGCAGTGCAGAGTAGTTTGCACTAACTGTATTCGTCACTAACAATCTTCAACAACAACTCAAGTATGAGTACTATACGAGGGGCGTTCAATAAGTTTTGAGAATGATAAGGACGCAAATAACTTTTAACATATTTTACTTTATTTTTCAATGTAGTCACCTTTCAAGAGCATATGCTTATTATAATATATTTATTCTAAGCTTAAATTTTCCTTAAAAAAAAAATCTTCGCGACCCCTTAAAAAAACCTCTACCGCGGCGATCACGGTGTCAACATTTTCAAATTTTTGACCTCTGAGGTGGTTTTTTAACCGCAGAAATGCATAAAAATCACTAGAAGCGAGCTCTGGTGAATATGGCGGATGCTTCATCAATCCAAAGCCAGGATCTTTGATAGCAGCCATCGCAACTCTTGGCTCATGCGCGGGGGCGTTTGCTTGGTGAAACAAAACACCTTTGGAAAGTTTCCACTGGGCGTTCCTCGCGTATAACATCACGCAGTTTTTTTATTTGTTCCTCATATAAATTCCTCCATGATTGAGATATTCAATCATAACAATCCCTCGGATATTTCAGAAAATGGAGCCCATAACCGCGTGGAGGATGGTATTGCTTTAAATTTCTTCGGAGTCGGATATGAAGGCCTCTTCTAAGTCATAGATTGTTTTTTGGTTTCTGGGTCGTAATGGTGAAGTCACCTTTCGTCCATTGTTACAAAACAAGACAAAAATCGGTCGGAATCTTGCTCTAACAATTCCAAACAGCTATGTGAAACCTGCAGTCTGGTTTGTTTCTGAGCGTCCGTAAGCATTATGGGTACCCAGCGTGCTGATACCTTTTTCATGCCCATATGGTCATGTATTATATTGTGAATACTCCCGACACAAATCTTTACTTTTTTAGCTATAAACTAATCAGAAACACGACGATCCCCTTAAATTATTTTCTATTTTTTTTAACATTTGTTCGGTCATCGCAGTGTTCGGCCGCCCTGAGCGTGGGTCGTCATTAGTGTTCGATTTTCCTCTTTTAAACTCTGCGCACCACCGTGCAACCGTAGAGTAAGAAGGAACGCGAAACCCTAATGTTTTTTGTAAATCTAAATGAACTTGCTCAGTAGTAATTTTTTTCAAGCAGAGGTATTTAATCACCGCATGATCTTAAATTTCCTCCATTTTTACCGTCTGGTCCCGACACGACGAAATCAATGTGTTCTATTTTTAAAAAAAACAAACGACTGTCAAGTTATTTTTTTTTATTTTTTATAGCGATTACATGGGCTTTGCTTGCCAGTACTTTTTTATTTCTTTGCTAATGCATTTATATGTCATTCTCACTATTTATTGAACACCCCTCGTACAGCGGTTTTCATAAGATGAGTCTATTAATAATTCGATATTAAGTAATTGCTGAGGATATCAGCAAAAACATCAGTATGTATATCAATGAAGTAAAAAATACTTCAATTCTCAAGCCAATACCCAAATTGTATCAGTTACTTACTAACCATAAAAGGTGTAACAAAGAACTTACTCCGGTTGAATCTTTAAATTTTGGTAACTTGTAAAGGGTTTTTCGCACACGAAGCGACTAGTCACCAACTAGTTACTAAACTGTTCACAAAAGACGCGGCTTGTCGGTCGCCATGCCACTAGTAACCTGAGTTTCTGTGTTTGTGTTGCCAAGTTACCGACTTTGTCGCTAGAAGCGACTCTACTTGGCTTTGCTCAAAACTTGGCGACTGGCGAAGTATTGACAAGCGATTAGATTTTAATTAAAATATTATGTATCGGCGCCATACCGAATGCACAATCTATCACTTTTGATTGAATAATTTTACTAGACGGAAACTTTTTTTTATAGTATTTTTTTTTTAATTGTCACAACTAGCGTAACCTATGCGACTAAGTTGATAAATTGGTAACGCTCTGTGATACTGAGTTTCGTTTCGTCGCGTTTCAGTAGTGTCGTGTGCGAGGTGCAGTTACTAACTGGATTTTAATTGTTATTATTAAATAGCTCCGTCACTTTTGAGTAGCTCTATGTGAGAAAGGCCTTACCGGGGAATAACAACATATCTTCCTAAGTATGACGTACTACATCTTTTCAGGGACGATCGCGCACATGATTCATCCTACTAATATTATAAATGTGAAAGTTTGTGAGTATGTTTGGATGTTTGTTACTCTTTAACGCAAAAACTACTGAATGGATTTTAATTAAACTTTACAGTAATGTAGCTTATACATCAGAATAGCACATAGGCTACAATTTATAAAGTTTTTTTTTAATTTTCCAAAATATGACGATAAGTGTCGAGAAAGTAGAAAAAAAATCTACTATCTGCTGGCTATTCTGGCGGGCGCTTCCTACTAATAATTCCAAAATCTCTTCTGTGTTAGCCCGAATTTAACGCGTGCGAAGCCGCGGGCAAAAGCTAGTGGACTATAAACTCAATTAAGGTAGAATCCGTTTTATCGCTTCTAAAGTCATTCTTGTATTTTAGGTGATCACCGAAATATACCCATACTTCATTGCTAAACATCTGGATCTTCTAGACACGGTCTTTTTCGTCCTCCGAAAGAAAGACAATCAAGTGACCTTCCTCCATCTTTACCACCATACAGCTATGGTCTCCTGGACATGGCTGCATCTGATGTACCATCCCACGGACCATTTTGTGGTTGTTGGTCTGCTGAACAGTTTTGTACATGTGCTCATGTATGCCTACTATGGCATAGCGTCTATGGGTCCTGAGTACCAGAAGTATGTTTGGTGGAAGAAACACCTCACTAAAGTTCAATTGGTAAGTCCTAATCATCAATCAGTACCTTATGTAAGTTTATCCGTTGTCTAGTACCCATAACACAGGCATTAAATTGCCTACTTTGGGACTAGGTGATTGGTGTAAGAATTGTCCAGTGATATTTATTTAATTTTTTACTTAGATAATAAAATTATCCGCTTGAGGCTTGATTGTAATAATTAATGTCGCAATTTATAAGAATTATTATTTCAAGAATATTTATGGATCGAAATTTAATACATTATGAATTGATATCAGTCTTGAAGAAAAAACTACAGTCAAATATAAGCATTTTTTTCGAATACAATTACTTAAAATTGCAGCAACTCTTAACGTTAAATGACAATGTCAAACTGGAAGATATTTTGCTGTGAGATAAAAAAAAACAATTGAATGGTGAATAATTAAATAAAGTCAGTAGGTATATCTTATCAATTATCATAATTTGTACCAGATGGGAATGAAGGGTAAATACATCACGGGGTTTCTAACAGACAAACATTTTCACAATAATGTGTATGACCCATGTCAACCAGGGCCCTATTTCACAAACTTGATAGTTATCAGTGACATAGGTAATAATAATAATGTAGATTTGTCTGTAGTTCTTGATATGAGCTCAAAACTGTGTCAGGTTTACGCGACAATTACAATTTTTTTTGTAAAGGCTATACCTATTTATAAGAAAATAGAAGTGACAATTTCCACAATGGTGAGACAGGCCTTTTTGGGAGAATGCAATCAGTTTAATATTCACTTCTTTTCCAGGTACAATTCGTGTTGGTGATCTCCCACCTCCATTATCAGCAAAAACTGACGCCGTGCCCCCTTCCCTCCTTCTTCCATTACTTCTGCATGATCAGCATCGGATCTTTCTTCTTTTTATTCCTCAAGTTCTACTTCCAGAGTTACTCCGCCAAGAAAACTGAGAACAAAGGCAATAGTAGAGTCGATGAAGTAAGGAAATGTGAATGTGACAATAAAAGTAATTAAAAAAAAATTGTTTGTGTATTTTTTTGTCTTTATTAAATTTGGTTAGTTTACGCCGCCCCTAGTTGACGGTATGTGTGTGTCTACCGCACTGAACGCAGGCACTATGGCATGCGTTACAAAAATATACCGCAACCCGTATGCGGGTTTTGTAGAAAAATAAACCTAAGCCGTCACTTAGAATATTTAGTATGAATTGTTTTGTCATTTTGAGTTCTCACCTTTGGCTTAGCTAATGTACGAGTATGAGGAGTCAGGAGAGAACAATGGAATTAAATATAATTTTTGGCAGATTTTATTAATATCTAGCTGACCCGGCTGACTTTCTAACGCCAATCAGATTGACTAATTATTTTTAGAATTATTCTATGCCTATTTTTGCTATTCGAGACGCCGGGTCAACTAGAAGATTAAAAAAATAAAGTTGAAATTTACGTTATGTCAAAAATAAAAATTATAGATCATTTAAATTTTTTTCCCGTGTGGTGCCGGGTTAGAAATTAGAATGGCACCTCGCCCTTTCTTCCCGTGGGTGTCGTAAAAGTCGACTATGGGAAAGAGTTAGTGTATTGTGGGCGATGGGCTAGCAACCTGTCACCGCGATATCACATTTAACCATCTGGCTACCCTGAATTTGCTAAACGTGGCACTGGATTTTTAAATTCATGTGCTCTGCCTACCCCTCTTGGGAATACAGGCGTGAGAATATGTATGTATGTATGTATGTAAAATTTAAAATTATTTTAAAACTAACGACACTCAATTGTGAAATTCCTAGAACCTCTCCACGAGCACTACTTGAACTCTTGAAATAGTATAGTATAAAACTTTAAATTGACTTTTAAACATTATAATTATGAATCGTTTGTAAGAGAGTAGGTATAGAAAAAAGTTGTTTTTACAATTTACAGGCAATTTTAGATTTATAAATGTTAGGTTTCACATGTCTCAGTTTGAGTTGAATACCTACCTATTGACATTTTATTAAATTAACGTTAAAATATTGCCAAAAAAGTAGGTTAGGTTAGGTTAAAACTGCGACCCCTACTGAAACCAAACTATTGCCATAAAAGTAGGTTAGGTTAAAACTGCGACCCTCACAGAAAACAAACTACTACCAAAATAGGTTGGGTTAGGTTAACACTGCGACCCCTACAGAAAACAAACTACTACCAAAAATAGGTTAGGTTAAAACTGCGACCCCTACAGAAAACAAACTACTACCAAAACAGGTTGGGTTAGGTTAACACTGCGACCCCTACAGAAAACAAACTAATACCAAAAATAGGTTAGGTTAAAACTGCGACCCCCTTTTTTTTTGTTTGGGCTGGGAAATGCATTTACGCACTCTACATGAAATTGTTGTCGCCATGGTATGATTCATGACGGCAACAATTCCATGGATGTACGGGACTCGCCTCCCCGAAGGAAGGAATACCCGTTAAAACCCAGCACTCCCCCCCGACTGTTAATGCGGGGTGTCACGGGATCGCCATAGGTATGCTACCGCGACACCCGCCGGTTAGCCATTGCTGGCCCCTCGCTGCTTTTAAGGAGTGTGCTCTCCATCCCCATGCCCTTTTTTGAAGGGGTGTGGTCCCCTCCTCAACGCTCCTTCTTGACTAAGAAGGAGTCGCGAGCATAAAGGCTGTTTGTTTGATAACGAGGAGGCAGCCTCTCCTCGTGCCCTCACGGAATGATGCGACCCCTACAGAAACCGAACCATTGCCAAAAAGTAGGTTAGGTTAAAACTGCGACCCCTAGAGAAAACAAATTATGGTATTATAAAGAAGTCGGTTTAATTACTACCCTTTTCATAATAATTATGACGGTCTGATCTGTCAGTCACAGATCGAATATGACGTGTGGACCTCCTCACTCGTATACATGTTCAACGTCCATTACTAGTACTAACTCTGGGAATTTTCAAGCTCACGGGTACTTAAATACACAAAATAAAACTCGACGAATTCACCGTACGGTACTTAGTACGGTTGCACTAAGAAAATTACTATGGCGATAGTAATTTGCTCTTCGCAATTGGGACGTAGTTTCAATGGACGCAAGATCGGCCGCACACATTCGATTTTTTTATTTATTTGTGAGGAATTGATAAGAGATCTGCTGTGGTCTACGTAACAATATTGATATAGTGTTTTACTTTGTCGGTTATCGTAATGTAAGGTTTGTTCGAATTACGTTATAGCCGAAACTTTGAAAAAAAAACGTGTTCCAACTCAACAAACTTGACGTAACTTGACCTCATGAAATATTTTCTAAAAATAATACATTTCAATTTGCTTCCAATCAAAGAAAAAAATTGGCGTTCAATAATTCTTCCAGATATCGTGAATACACTACTAATCTACAAAACTATTCAACAATGACTGCGAATAAGAAATGAGAGCGTTAACCAAAATGTAACACCTGTGTTAAGATGCGTTAAGTCGAAATTAAAATTACTACTAACATATCCGTTGCGACTTGAAAATTAGCCATACATTTACATAGTTAACTTTTGTGTGACGACGGAAAATTTACCCAAATGTCTTAACAACGACTAAACGCACCCTAACGCAGCAACTTTTTGATTCTTACGCATAACTGCGTTATTTGTAAGCACGGCCGACTTTCCATTATACCCATTGAACAAAATGTGTGAGTGCTGCCTCTCTTAGAGGCGGCCATCCGGAGGTTGTGCCGGCGCACTCGCAATGCTTCAAGAAAACATCAGTTCCCTTCCGGCTGCAGAAGGGACCGGTTGCGTATTTTCGAAATTCAAATTAACCGCGAGTGTGTGTGACTATCTTTTGTTTTCAAAGAGAAAAAGGTTAGTTGAGACAATGTTTTGTTTTTTCAGATTGTTCGAATATTTTCGTTTTTTTTAAATATAGGTTGCCAGTACAATGTGTTAATTAAGATTTAATAATGTCATAAAATTACTTATTACACAGATATAAACTACATAAATATAAAAAGTTATTTTCCAAACTCTGACGAATCTTAATATTTTTAATATCCATAAGCCTAACCTAATCTAAATTGCAGTCGGAACGATAAAAATGCAGATTTATGTAGCATTCGGAATAGCGCCGGTTCGGAATTTTTGGGTGTTCCCATTACCTAGGTTACTAGGTCCAACGAACGAGTATTCAACAAGGTGATTATTAGTTTTCTGAAGCTTCAACATATTAATTACCTGTGCAGGTGTGGCTTGTATCCCATCTCTATGCGATATTCGAAAGTGGCTCCAGAGAGTTAGCGATATAACTTTATTGCTTGTCGCATTGGTAATTACAAACTTGGGTACTAAATTTCACTCACAAAATAAAGGCTAAGATACTTTCATCACTGTCAAGAAAAGAGCAAGATCAACGGATCCGGTACAAAAATTGGGACCTATAATCGATTTATTTGGCTTATAACCCGCCTCTGTGGACGCAATACTAATACATAGGGTCATACACAAATGTTAATTCGCGTCTCTTCGATGGTCATGAATTTTGTGACCACATGAGACACCTGTCCCATCCTGTAGAGAGGCCAAAGGTCGCATCACAACAATTAACAAAATTTATAAATTTTACATGAGACAAATAGTTGTTTTGAAGAATTTTTGTATTTATTACTTTTCTGATAAAAATGCGGGCTTAAATTGAAGAAGACAAACTTCGTTGTTTTTTTATTGTAATTTGTCCGAAATTGGTGAATGTTAAACGGTTTAGATTTCTTTACTTGGCGTATAGGACAAATCGAGATTATGATTTCAATTTCACGAGCTTTGTGAGTTGGTTCCAGTTTGCAGAAATACGACCATAATGATCTTTGAGTTTTAGTGCTAGCACGTGTCATACGCCATCTAGATGAATCTACAAGAATAAGAATTCGACACAGATATAAAGTTATTGTTGATCTAATCTAAAATAAGCCTTAAACAAATAATAATACTTGAATGACATGCATGCAATTAAATAGTATAATTATGTGCCAAATGGCGGCAAAATAGCCACACTCAGCATGATACTGCAGCAAGGGTTGACGCTGGTTTTCAGAGCTACCCTGGACATTTAAAACCAAAAGAAAATTACGACGTCACGAAAAATAAACAACATTAAAGACGGTAATAGACACTAGTAGTTGAACATATGACATTGTATCAATGATGATTCGTGGGATGACCTCTAGAAACTTAGAAAATTCACCACCATCAGGCCCTGTGTAAATATTGTAAGTGTATAAATTGGTATAAGTCTATGACATCGGCGATTAGTGTTAAGATCTATAAAAATGTATTTAAAACTCACTGTCTTTTAAGTTTTTCACTTCTTAATCTCAAGTTTTTATAATTACAACGCTAATTAAAACTAGGATCAGCAGTATTTTTTCCGTAGAGTTGAATATAATTACAGACGTAGGTACAGCTGTACCTATTAAAGGCGACATTTATAAGGAAATCTGCTGTTTAATAACTAACCTTAATTTATAACTACCTTATTTTTCTAAATCTAGATAAACCTAAAATCAAGGCCAATGCTATAAGTGTAAGTGTTGTCTAGTCTACATACAACAAAAAGGGGTAGTTCCCATTATCCTACCTATCCCACCTAAATTTATATAGAAAAGACATCAATGGAGAGAATAGGGAGGACAGATTGGTGTGGTGATTTTTGTAGGCTACCACCTACTTTTATCCTTATTCTTAATAAAAAGTGTACCTATAATACCAAATACACCATAATATGATATGCAACTACGGAACGTCATACTATTCTGTGTAAATCTTTTAAGTTATGAAATGAAATGGCCAAAAATCATGAAATAAACGAACGACTGGGATATTTATTGAGTTTTGAATGTCAGTTTCGTTTGTCTTCGCCCGGTTCACGGTACATAATTATTTCAGAGGTTCAAAGTCGAGTATTGCTATGTATTTCTCCGACTGCCTTCACCAATTTCCTTATCAGAGTTACATCTGATGTGAGCTCGGAGGATGAGCGAAAGACGTTATGGCCCATGACTTAGTTAGTCATTAGCATAACAGTACCTGATGAGGGACGGAGCTGAAGTGGTGATTGGAGAATTAGTTATTAAAATATACTGGGATATTACGGATTTTTCATACCAAAACATAAGCAAACATGGAAGTCGGTGTGTAATGTGACACGATCATCGTTGCCCAAAGACTGCAGTCACATCTACTTAGAGGACTAAAACAGAATGTCTCCTGTGACGTCAAGGATTTTATCCTCTCCGTCGAACACGACCTTGCGGTATTGCTTTTTGGGAGGATTAGTTAGTTGGTAGTAGTGATCCATACGGACCCTACCACACACCGAGTAGCACAGATGCTAGAACTGAGTGCAAGATATAAGAGCTAATGTTACAAACTTAGAAACAGTCAGACTGAATTATGATTATAGGTTAGGTTTTTATAAAATTTGTTTAATTTGTTATTTATTTTATTTTATTACCTTTGTATGAGTGTTATCAAAACCTACCTAAGATCGAAATGAATATAATAATATCATAAGAAATTTTTTACCAATCTCCTAGTCCCAAGTTGACACAACCGTGATAACTTCACATTCGGTAGCCACTTCTAGCATATTTTTCAGGTTAAGTTAAGACATAAAAGACACGCTTTTGTAAACAAATAGCGTCGCTGATGGTGACTTACTTTGTTAAACAAGGAAGAATTTATCGAAGTAGGAAAACATCGTAATATTCTAATTATTTCCTCCCCGTTCGTCTTTGATTATCTCGTGATGATCAGTTAGATTTATTTCCGTAATAATTTGCTGTGATGCTTGTGATTTGATTAGAATGCGTTTACTGTGCCGCGAATGGGAATCGCGAATGGGAGACGGTCGCAGCGGATCGGAGTAAATGGCGAAAAGCGATTGTGGAGGGTCGTAAAACCCATGATGAGTCATGGTTCCGGACTTTGGATCAGAGGAGGGCCAGGAGACATCAAAGCAGCAATTTACCACCCGCTGCAATATTCTTCTGCCGAGCGTGCCGAAGACCTTGCCGCTCCCGCATCGGCTTATACAGCCACGAGAAGAAGTGCCTATCAGACACTACTTAAAACGTCTGTTACAGACGAATGAGGCCGTTGATTGATTGATTGATTGACTGTGCCGCATTGCCTTTATTGCAAAAACCGGTGAAGTGAGAGTCAAACTTTTGCGAGAAGAGTTCCGATCCATATTCGTTTTTGTATGATCAAGGACTGACTGATTCATGAGTCGTTACGGATCCTTTTCTAGAAAATAGTCAGTAAGATTATCTTTGATAAGTAATGGAATGTCACTGTGATCACGGTTTAATTGTACCTACTTTACTTAACTAAAATTGTGCTAAAATTGGTTTTGAAAAGTGAAACAGTAATGATATTGTTAACGTTACGTTTTGTGAGCTTTGTCTGCCCCATTTGGAAATACCTGCGTATTATAATTATGTACCTATGCGTATGTCGGGTTTGAAATTGCTTCTCTCCATTATTTCTTCCTCAACAGGCGACTATAGTATATTTTAGGCGATGAGCCTGTCTCTATTTGTACCCAACTTCATACCTAAAATTGCTAAAAGAAGATGTGGTTAAAAAACTAAACTAAACATAGGACAATACCCTAGATAACTAGTTAGTATTAGATTACCTACACGTCAGACTAACTTAGGCCTATTTCGCGTCGTCTCGCGTCGTTGGCCTCGCCGTTTCAAAACAGAAATGCAACCAACATTAGTGCAGCTCTGTCGTGTGGAAACGCGTCGCATGCGTCCTTGTGCAGTCGCAGTTGCAACAAAGCTTGCATATGAGCACAAACATGCAGTTCTATAGATCTAAAGGCTGCCGCATCGCACCTCAACTTTAATCAAGCCGTTCAGTATTCTTTATACTTTATGCTATAGAAGCAGTAAAGATATATTAGTTTCTGTAATAAAAATAATCAAATGCTCACATCAAAATGTCAATACTCGGGGTCAGAGTTCTTAGTAACTTAATGGTTAACTTGTTTTACGTGTCTGCTTTATGCGCAATAAAAAGCTATACAATACAATAAAAGTTTCCCTATTGATTAAAACTTCCTTTATTCGTTTTAATAAGTTTTAAACTAAGTACATTACAATCCAACGGCATCGCGCGATCTTTTGTCTTGAAGTTATGTAACCAATTAAGTTTTTATATACGTACACGTACTTACAACGTATGTACTTAGTTACGTGTTCTTAAGTAACACCTAAAATTTTAGATAAAAGTGCTAATTATTACTCACTATGAATATTATGGTCGCGATATATTCAATGTAGCGCATTCTTACCGGCACCCTAGAGCAATTACGGCGAGGTGTTGCTGTTCCAGTGCCGAGCGGTTATTTGAGCGACAACCTTTGAGTGTCTCATTTTACGTACAATCGTCTTGTTATAGAAACTGCAAATTTACGACGAATGGTAGTAAAAATATTGAGATTTATAAAGAGTGTCGAAGGGGTAAAAAATTCTACGTTCAAATTGGGCTCAATATTACCCACGAAATTAAATAAATCACTTGGATACCGAATAGTTTGCTTAACAAAGTAATTAATACAAAAAATAAATACTTAACACATATCCAGCGAGGAACATCTTTGGCTTTCATTACACTTTTTGTCAGATGCTGAGTGATTATGATCATCCACAAATTATAGTAATATGTAAAAAAAAAACAATAATTTAGAAACAAGATCCGAGGCATGAACCCAAAGATGCATGCGGTGTACCTATCCTTACAGTATCGCAAATAACACGTTGATCTAGAAAGCTACCGAAATGTCTAATCCCACTTATATCCATAGCTACCTACCTACAATTCATTTGGAAGTTAAAGGCCCAGTGAAGGGACACGATATTAGTTAATAATTGATTCTTATACACCTTAGGTACGCCAAAATGTTACACATAATAATATTATGAAATTCATGCTTTAAAATAAATAGTCATGAATAAATAAATTAACATTTCGTAAACATTTGTAAGTCTTGTTTGGAGGCGAGAAGTCCTCGAAAAAACATTTTTTTTTTATTAATAAATTCAGGTCATGTGTGATTCCATCAATCAGGCCTTTAAAATTATAACTGAACCAAACTGTAAAATAACCATTTAGTGCTGCCAGGTTTCTGTTCCTAACTGCATACGGTACCCTAAAGGCAGTCAGTTACCCATTGACGACTTAATTTATTGAAAAGTGCACGTAGTTAACATGTTGTTTTATGTAACAGATTTGTGACGTTCGAGAATAATAGCCAGCCAAAGGGCAAATAAGTGCATTTAAAAATGCCAATCACTGCAATATGCGATAGCGCTAACGGTAGAAATGTTATTGAGGTTATAGCGATAGAAGTATGTCAATCTATTGATAATTTAAATTGTTAATTTCTTTCAATGTCTAAATTAAGTAGGTATACCTATACCACATTATATGCTGAGGTGTATAAAATATTCATTTTAAATCTGTCACTGTATTGATTTTTTAAGACGATTTTTAAAAATGTTCAAATAAATAGTACTCAGGACTTTTGATTAGCTAAATTAATTCTTTCAACATAGAGAATGATTCGATTAAATCAAAATTGTCACAAAAAAAATCAAAAACCGTACAATTTGGTGCTTATAAAAATCTCCAAGGTTCTAAGTAAAGTAAATAAAAAACTCTTTATTGTATAAAAGAAAATAAAAAGGGTACAGTCAGGTTATAGAATTAAGTGATTAACAATTCAAATAAATACCACAAAATGATATTACAGTAATATCAAAAGAAAGGCGTACAGTCGCCGCGGAATCTAACTCGGAAAGACGGAAACTATACCTTGCTAAAGCGATCTAATAATATTTGTAGGTACGGGAATTACTTTGCTTGAACGATAATAATTTAATTTTTAAGGGAGAGGTAACTTAATACGTATAAGACAAAACGGTAAAATCGAGCGTTGGTTGCAAAGTTCAATGATTTCGACCATTTTTTTTTGAACGTACTAAGTGCAGGTTTCGGAACTAGCATTACTACCAGTTTTGGTAAATTATAAATTGAGGTAGGTATACCTACTATTTATGGGTTGTAATAGTTAATAAAATTGGCTATTAAAGATTCAGAGATTTACTCGCTCAGACTGGTACCTAAATGTATAGCTAGACTTAGACCTGTTCATCATTTACCGCAATAATCTTTGTAATAAATAAATAGACTGTTCCACCGTGATCATCTATACGAAATCTACATACGACAAGTGGATGTTCATATAGCACTTTGCCTTTATGCCAAGACAACAAAAGGAAGGTATAATATCTATAAATTTAAAGATATTAAGTAAGTAAGTAAACACTTTATTGTACAAAAGGAAAAAAAACACAAAATACAAAAAACAAAATTATATACAAATGAAATGGCGAAGTACAAAGGCGGACTTATCCCTTAAGGGATCTCTTTTAGCCAACCTTTGAGAGGCAGAGAGGAAACTAAATTATTGACACCGACAAAAAAGATAATTATATATTGTACCTATGTATATATATTATTATGTATATATATATAGGTAATAAAGATTATCTAGATATTCTTAGATTATTCTTAGATTACTATTTAAAAAAGCTTGAACTAGGCCGCGCCAATAAGATAAAAGCACAGTTTTAGACTTCTCGAGCAATATCACCATATTTATGCAATAATCTCATGATTTAGATGACGTCAAGTTCACTGACCCGATGACGAGCGTGAAACAGACAGCAAATACATTTTAGAAAATGGTAAAAAACGTCAACCGTTTACCATAATGAGGCCAATGCAGTGATTGCCAACCTTTTCGAATATTTCTATAACAGAAAATGATAATACATTCTTTCGAGCGCTTGTAAAAGTAGATAGAGTGACTAGGATAGAAAAAAGTCTTAGAGAATTGATGAAAGAAGATTTTACAAAACAGATTTATACGGAGAGCGTGGATGGATGTGTTGGCAGGGAAAGACCTAGACGGACGTTCCGTGATCGTGTAAGAAAAAGGTCAGGTCAAGAGGATCTACTCGAAATCTACGAGCATGTATGAAGATATTAATGAAGGCGAATGAAGCAAATTTGTACCTAAGGATTTTAGCAATCGGAATGTCTTTGTTTGCCCCTGTGGGAAAGAGGCATGACAGTGTGTAGGTAATACAATAACAATAAGGTACAATATTCATTTTCTCTAGGTAAGTTCATATTTTTAATAAATATAGGAACAGTATTTATTCATAACATATTGTAAATTCTGACTATTTGTCAACAATGAAACCTTAGAAAATTTGAACTGAAAATATTAGGCACACACAGGGTTTGCAACTACTGCATTAACGGATCTAAACTAATAGGTGGCTTACTTCTATTGTTTGGTATGGTCAATTGAAGAAAAATAACACACTTGATTAAGAATATATTTTTATCAGTCAGAGGCAATCGACTATTATTGAATTCATTATACAAATAACGAACTTTGCGACAGACTAAGGCTCAAAATCATTTGATATTATTTTGAGTATCTGTATTACATACAATCACACCTGTGTTCCGAAATGGAGTAGACAGAGCACACGAAACGTGACATAGAGCAAACTATGATTACGACTATTTCATGCTTCGCAGGCACATTAAGAGGAAATATGCCGGTCGAAGGAATTGAAAAATAGGTATTTGCTAAATCTATTGCTGTCGCGCCGTGACCTGCCCAGACGACGTCGAGTGCGATAAGAACAACTTTAGCTCGGACCGAAAATACCTATAAAAATTATTCAAAAACAACGTTTCGTAGTCCCCTGATTTCTTCTCCAAAACTTAACCGATTAAATATGTTTTTTCATGAAATGTTTAAGAAATGTCATAACTGTGTTTCTATGTTCTTATATTTTGATGTAATTGTGTTAAAATTGGTTTCTAGAGGTTTGAATACAATGGAAAAAACTTGCCAATTTTTCATGTTTTTGAAGGTTAATATCTCCTTTAATAATTCAATAAAGAAAAAAAGGAAAACATAGGAACATGCTAATATATCATTAGATTATTGATGTAAAAAATCATTGTTCTACGGGTAATATCCAGCGAGGAATCAGGGGACTACGTTTCCATACAAAATGTGACGGCTCCATTTCCTCTTAAGCGTAGTTTTAGGTTTGCAAACAGATGGAAAAGGTAGAATAGTGATAGGTTGCTAGCCTATCGCATAAAGCACACCTTAACCTCCGTAGCCTTAGTCGCCTCCTATATCTGTATTAGTAATACATTTAAGATTATAATTACCATAAAAATATAGTTCAGATGTTAAGCGAAGATTGACAGCTAAAGAAAATTAATCAGGAACAAACAGCTCTAAATTATAGTACCAACGTGTTGATTACAATCGATGAAATATCGATGGGATCAAGATGATATTAACCTTCACAAAGTACGTTATAGTACCTCACTTACATAATTGCGTCTTTGACAACGAATCCACAATTAAGGATTAATGACACGCGATGAAAGTAACCGCAATAACTTTAGTTCAGGAGCATAGAAATCGCTTTAAAACGAACCCAAAGCGTTGAATGTGGGTGATGCGATCTTCACTAAACTTGTCTTATGGATGAAGTTGAAGAAAATTGAATAAGTATTAACATAAATAAAAATAAATACCTAGGTGCCTATGTAAAGAAAAACGCGTAAAGAACGTTTAAAAGTGTGTTTGCCGTGTGGCGTCGGGTTTAGAATTAAACCTCTAGGTTTTTATTTCTCGGATCTAGTAATAGGTGACTGAGGAAATAAGTTAAAGTATATTTTAGGCGATAGGCTAGCAACCTTTCACTATTTTATCTTTTAACGTAAAACCTAAAAATATGCTGAAAATTGGCTACGATTTGTCGTGGCTTTTATGATGTAGCTTTTCGTGTGCTTTGCCCTACCCTATTTGGATTGTATGCATGGTAAAGAAGAAAAAAATAATGGTGATAAAAAAAAACTTTCAAGGAATCAAAACACAGCAGTTAAACTTATAATAGACATCCGACTTACAAGAGAATCCCGTAATCTTGTGCTAACACCGAGCGAGCACTTACCGCAGCGCGTCTAATCGGCCTTCGGCATCAAAAGACTACTCTGCTCAAACTAATGATCGTATCTTCATATACGACTTACGGTTTTTACGGCTTTTTGCGAAAACAGTCTCAAAGGGTGCGAGTACAGTCAGCAACAAATATATTAACACGATCATAGTACCGAGAGTATGTACTCTCTTTATTTTTTAACATGGGTCTGTGTAACTACCGCTTTTTTCGTGAAATAGGCAAGATTTGGTCTATGTAAAGTTTTATGTGCCCTGTCTAGGTAGATTTATGAATACAGCCGTGATGTATGTACGCTAATACAGTCACAAACTTCTATTTATGACCCATCTAAGGTCGAATATCGTCTGAATTTAATATCCATATTGCTTTATTTGGTTTTCGAATATTGTTAGCAACGTTGTTGATATTGCGATTTTGCGTACTAGCGCCCTGCGAATGCAAAACTGATTTGAATTTTTATATACTACAGAATTATTGTATGTTATGTTTTTGTATGTGAGTAGGCTACTTTCGGTTCTTTGACCGTGTCGTTTTCTTTGTTGCCGACGGTACATCGTTGGATTTACAATAACCGGTGATTTTGGCTTGTTAGCGGTTTGTGACGGGAAATTTATTAGACATGGGCATTGGATAGCATAATTGTTATTCTGATAATGGAGATGCATGAACAGTAATTAAATTACGGAAATTTTAAATTAGTTGTGGTAGTATTTTTTTTTGGGAATGTGACAAACTAAACGTTGCTGATACAGTTTTTATAAATGGTTACATTATTTTGTAAGCTTATGATACATGCATTCTAAGTGTCCCAAATTGTTTTAATTTTTAATTTCAAATTCAATTAGGAAATGACAAACTCAAAAAGTAGCGCAGTATTTTTGATTCTATGCATATGACCTGCAGCGATATTGTCAAATGCACCAAAAAACTACATAGTTTTTAATTTGAGAGTTGAAACCGTAAATGTTTCAATTTCAAAGCGAACTGACACTGAAACGGTTAAATTAAAAACGATGCAGATCTTTTGGTACGTTAGACAATAGCGCTGGAGGAATTAAATTTTGCGCAAATAAGTACCATTTCTATTTATGAAAAACACTGCTTTTGAGCAAAATTATTAAAAAGAAACCTTTACATTAGCAGTTTATTTTCATGAACAAAAACTTAACATTTTTTAAGTAGGTATTATCATCGCATCGCATGGGGTCGGTACACCCTTTTATAACTTCAGTAGGTATATTTTACTTACTTATATTATGAAATGGTTAATTTATAATAAACCAAGTAAAGTTGCCGCCTCTCTGGTATCCTGTTCTCGTGAAAGTCGAGTAATAGTAGCGGTGGAAGTATAATTGGCCTCCCGCGTCTGATACATTATACGATGGCGAGATCTTGATAGACGTCTATACACAAGACTTAGGCATCATCATTAGAAGGCTAGTATTCAACACGAGAAAGTGTGAAATCGCGATAAACTTACTGATTAACTACTTAGCTTAAACCAAAAATTTGTAGGTATTTGAGTGTTTTCGAAGTCTGCAGGGTCTCTAGAATAAACGCCAAGCGTAAGGTAATCAATAGTAATATTGCAATTTCGTTATTTTTCGTTGGTATAAAACGTAACATTCAATTGTTCCGTTCCTCCTCCATTTTGCAAGTTTTGGGATACGTTGGTAAAGCTTATTCCGTCACAGACTAACCGTTATACTTCTCAAACTTTTCCATGTCCCAATCGCTTTTTTGTATTTTCGAGTTAACCAAATAGTTTGGTGAGGATTGCTGCTTTTTTACCTAAATAAAAACAAAGAAAAATTTTACGAACTAAAAGGGACTCACCCGCACGAATCCGATTCAAACGTCCCCTTAAAGCAAACAGCATTGCGCCTCTATATGTATCCGAACGGGAGTCGCAACTTTTTGCCTCAGCATTGCAAGAACCAGCCGAAATCTCAAAAAAAGCACCTAAGCCACAAAGTCATGCGTAGGTTTCAGTATTTCAGCTAGTTAAACCTTGGCCTGCAACCCTAAGTGAGATGCAGCGAAGATTCTTACACATGTCGCATGTCACAAAAGGCAACACTCTCTACCAAGGAATCAACGCAAATCCTTCAGACCTTTTGCCGACGCTATAGTTACACCTCGGATGCTTTAACACGAAGGACGCATTCGCTGCCAACATTATCCGGTAAATGGGACCTTTGATAGAATGATCCTGGTCTATGATAACACAGGCACTATAATTATGTATAATATCACACACATAGATGTCGTTCACATAACTCTGCTGCTTGTATCCCACCCTCATCGCGACAGAAATTTGAAGGGTATCAACTAGTAAGGTGCTTTTGAAACGTTGTGAGAACATTTTTCACTAAGGACGATTTAGTAAAAATCTTCAAATTGAGAAAGGCGTGCATTTCACGACTGAACAATAATTAAGTCATTTATCTGATTTACATACAACACAGAAACGTAGCGTTAAACGAATCTTCGACTATTTTTCGTCAGTAAACCTATTTTATCCCAAAGTAAACAAATTTCAAAAACTCAAATGACCATGCTAAATACGAAAGTGTCGCGTAATGAAAAAAAAAACTTTATGATTACATAATTTTATGTTTTAAGTGAAAACATAGTTCACATTTCGGCGGTTGTCGTTATAATATGGGTAACAAAAGGGAAAGTCGCTACGTGCTTTACTCGTTGATTAAAGTCATGATACGAGTAGATCATGTGTTATAAAATGCCGACATTTCGTGGAAAAGTCGCATCGAAGTGAGTACATGTATTCAAAGATCGTAGCCACTTACAATATTTTTAAGTTAGTCAAGCTAATTGGAAAGATATATACAATGCGTTAATCTTAGTCAATGACCCCAGTTTGAGACAAGACAACTTGAGGGTCAGAAAACTTTAAATGGAAATATATTATAATTATTAAAGCAAGTATTTTCCAATGAAAATGTTTTGTTACAATTTATGAGCAAATCTGGTGAATCTGGTAGGGCTAAAAATAACTACGCATATTCAATTAGTATTATATTGAATATTTTCGCAAAAGCTGGATGCTTCCTTTAGACGTAACAGGACAGACTCGTAATAAATCAGTTGAGTTTTAGACCAGAATCTAAATAGGTACGATTATGTTGAGGTCAGATTTGCCCTCAGAGATTTGCCCTCAGAGATTTGCCATCGGTCTGTTTCTGAATAAAAAAAAAATTGACAAACGATTTATGATATCGTAGTTTCGTAGTTACTTCTTTTTTAAACCAATTTAATACATGACAACCCTACGTCGCATTGGTAATAACTTGGATTCAGACATATGCAGTTTCTTATCTCACCCGATTAGCAACTATTCAATCAAGATTATGGAACAAATTCTTTTAATGCTGTACCTATTCTGGAATTGGCGCTTATGTTGTTTGATTTTGTAGTTCATAAAATAATCAGCTGTGACAGTCTGGCTGAACTGCGGACGGATTTAAATACGCCATAAGGGTTCCTTTCAACCAATGTTTTTGGAACCCCTTAAATTCAACATTTTACTACTATAAGCAGTCCATGCATTTCAATTCTGGGTTTGGCAGGAATGCGGTTTAGACCAAAGCGATTGCGGTTTAAGGCTCTAAGTCTTACACTTAGCGGTTACAATAATCGGTCACGTCTTGCTCACATGTCACTGACCTAAAAAAGGATGCTGCAAATTGTGACTTCAAGACTTTGCTTGGTGCCTTACAAATTATCGGGAATGTTGTTCTCCACAATAAAATTTTACAATGGTTTTTCTACTGACAGCGTCTCCAGTGTCACTACCAAGAGCTGCCATTGTAAATCGCATTAACGTTAACGAATAAATTCGCATTGATTAAACTTGTCAATGACATTTTCTTCATATTTTGACACATGAAATTGATGTTCTGGATATAGCGCAACGACTATAAAACCTTAGTCGATAGAGTTTAGATTCGAACTACCGATATTTACTTACACGAAAAACCCTAGTAAGCCCTGTGACATTCTCCGTCAAAAATCTTTTACAAAGTCGCTAGTGACGTACGGTCATTATAGCATCATGTCATGATAATCAAATGGTGCAGGGGACATTTTTAATTTCAAACGATAGTGAATAAATACAATGCGTTAATCTTAGTCAATGACCCCAGCTTGAGGCAAGGGGTCAGAAAACTATAAATGGATGGAAACATAACGTCTAAGCATTGTCGATCAAAAATTGATCCCGAGACAAGCGCAAACAATGTTTATTTTATGACATTAAACGTCACGTCAAAAAGTGATGGCCAAATAAGTACAGCGGTGTTAATATTAAGGAGGATTCAATTTGGCTGTCACTCTTATCATTTGAAACAATACACGTTTTTTTATTTATTTTTTAGTTGTTTTGATTCTCTTCGCCAAATTTATAGGACTGATCTGAATACTTCGTGTACGAAGGTTTTTAAAATAATTTGACTTTCAACCAAAAGTTACACATAGAGCCTTTTAACATATAAAAGTATCATCATCCCTCATAGCATATCATCAGACATTTCAATTTGCTCTGGAATCCTAACAATTCACAAATCAACTGTCCCTATTTGACTCAAATATTTAAAATTTTAAGGAGCTATACGTGGGTCTGACGCTTCAACAAAACCATTGTCACTTCAACACAATAGCTACTAGGTACAATGAAAGCGGCATCTCCAAAGCCCTGTTTACCGTTAACACAAAATAATATAAAGGTTGACACACCATCTAAATGACTTTACATAGGTTTATCATTAGCCAAACCAGACTAACCTAACCTAAAATCGATAGAACGTGTCTGAAATCTGAGCTCTAAATTCTTTGGTTTAGTGAACTCGCCAATTTGTCTCAGTCTTTCCTACAGTGATAGTCAAAAGAAATCAGTTTCAAATAGATTAGTTGAAAGCGTGGTTTATTCTGATTGATGCTTCTTTCAATACGTACAATGAACTTAGACAAGTGTTGGATGTACAACAATGTCAGTTATTCATGTTAATTATGCTAGTATGGTTCAAAGAGTAAATCAAATTAAAAATAAGTATGATTTTTGTATTTTTTTTCCTGATCACGAGCGATTAGGCGGTTTCATTTACAACGAATTACAAATTTAATTGGTATACATCTATTACTTCAAATAAACTCCAAAAAATTATGTGAAAAATCTATGCAGTCCGAAGTTTGCCGTATGCGAATCATCTAAATACACTAAAACGCTTTCTTCGACTACATAACAATATTTTAACAACATAAAATCCGGATCGATATTTATCATAATACGTAACGCAATGCGCTAAGTCAATATTGAAACTTCATTAAATCTTACGCCTTTTAGCGCACACAGGCAGGAAAAGGATTTGGAAATTATTTGCTTAAGTGTACGTGAAGAACTTGTGAACGAACCTGCACTTCATACTCGTAATTGTAGGTCAGTACCTCTTCGAGTATACCTAAGTAAAATACTTTAGTACCAACCATTACCTAGTAGCTTGTTGCGCAGTAATTTGTAGATTGTAAACAACTCACAAAATGGTTGTTTTGTACGTCTTGTGCATGTTTAGTAAACAAACAATGAACGTGTAAAAATATTGCTGTAATTAAATAAATGTGAAATTGACTGAGTCGGTCTGTTATTTTTTGCGCTTCAACAGTACTTTGTGTCATGCAAAATGACTTAATAAGTAATTAGGGGTTATTCCTGAACTAGCTATAAGGGAGTTATTCTTACAAAGGATTAAGTAGTTATAAATATTTATCGCGTTCACTCTCATTTGTCTAGTTTCGGATAATAATTAATTTCGTACTGGCAATAGAAAGCGATCATCCTTTGGATCTACTATGGGACTCGTTCATAGTGGGATAAAAGTTCGAATTTAGTCGAAAATTAATATTTGGTAAAAATGAATATCTATGTTGAAAATTTAACGGATAACTCACGTACATTAAATCGAGTTTAGCTCGACATGTTTCGGACTAATTCGTTTGTATTTGTGCTACCCTATTTTTGACAATAATATAAATGACGATAATAACGAGGGTAGTCTTGTGCCAGTGCCAGTGTTAGTTTCGTCGAGCACAAGCAGTCGCGCGAAGAGAGCGGAGGCACGCAGTTCGCGCTTGGCTGCAGCTGCCGCCGCGGCTCCTAGATGAAGAGCTACGAATTAGTCCGAAACATGTCGAGCTAAACTCGATTTAATGTACGTGAGTTATCCGTTAAATTTTCAACATGAGTGACTCTCACGGTAGTTTAATGTTCAATATGAATATCTATTTTAAAACATTACATCTATATCTATCTTCTTGTATATCTATATTTTCTATACATAATGTTATATACTAAATAATAATAAAACTCTAACAGGGTCGATGTCTGTACATGAAAGATAAATGAGAAAAAATAATACAGGAGGCTTTTATCAACGCAATAGAATCCAAAACAATGATTTTTGGAATCTTTGTCTGTTTGTCCGTTTATCTGTTTGTCTGTGACTTTGTGCACGCTAAATCTCAGAAACGGCTAATCTGATTTAGTTGCGGTTTATTTGGTACGGATTACGAAGGTCATCATCTCAAATCCTACCTCTTAACCAATTTCTTTACGCATTGTCATTGTACTTTTAACTGGTATTGTCGTGTTTTCACAAGCTCACAAGACGTTCGCATATGTACGAATGATTGCTTGCTCAGAAGTCTTAGTGAAAACGTGGTTTAAGTATAGTAATTTCGTTTCTCTGAGAGTATACGTCACAGTGGAGGCGGCGTGACGAGAGCAATAGGCTTAGCATGTAGACGCGCGCGTATTGACTCGCGCGCGGGATAGATCACCTGTCATTTTCTAGCAACTCTAGTTACACTTGATTCGAGCCTCTATAAGATAAAAGCTCTGGGTTTTTGGGTTTGAATCCCAGCTCGCACTTCCGAATTTTCAGATCTTTATCTGCAAAATAGAATGTTCAATTCACCACCTGAGTTCAATGCACTACTGCTGCACATGCCGAAGTAACTAAATATTTACAATTACTGCGTCGGAACTACAACTCTAGGATTGACTCGAGGATGCCTGAGTGAGTTGGGTCACAATGTCAAGCTAGGGTTGATTTAGAGACATTATTATCGATTTTATTCCATGCATACACACATTCATCACGCATGTTGTCCCAAATGAGGTAGCAACATAGCACACAAAACATTACATAGACACCATCATGGCTATTCTATGATTCGTAGCTACTTTGAGCGTATTTTTAAGTTTTGAGTTAAATAAAATGATATAACAGTGCCGGGTTGCTACCCTGTCACCTGAAACGTAGCTTAAGTACATTTGTATTTGTTTTATTTTACTATAACAACAGGAGTAATTCCAGCAATCTTAGCCGATACAACTGTGAGATTTACAAGATATATCATTTGTTATAGGCGTCAATCCCGCTTGGGTTTGTGCAACGGTTTTAAGCATGAGAGTCTTAGACAAGTGCTTGCAACACTGCAAACAGTTTAGGGCCCTGCCGGTGTTAAACTCCTACTTACGCACCGCTGACCGCAAATTTCTAGACATTCATATTATACTTACAATTTCCAATATGGCAAAAAAAACCGGCCAAGTGAGGTACTCGTGCACCAATATTTTCGTACCATTACCTGTTCAACATTAGTTTACATCGAGCAGAAATGTACAAGGGATTATACGTCAGTTAACTAAAGCTGGCACGTTCACAGTACTCACACTTGTGCAATTTTGCTAAACAGTATGTTTAAAATTAATAATTTTGATAAAATCGGGCAGAAGTCACGCCGCGTGCTTATTCACAGATACTACACAAACGTAATGCGTACGTATGTTTTACGTGCCAGCTTTAGTTAACTGGCCAGTAAGGGACAAACTCAATTTTACCGTTGTCACAATACATCCACAAGGAAACCAACTGTAAAAATAAGTTTGTACTTAATCACTTAAGTTTTTTTGTGACGCAACTTGAAATATTAAACTACCGTGAGACTCACTGAAGCTTTTAAGGCAAATTGTAAAGTATTTTCATATGGAAACTTGATTCGTAAGCGAGTAGTACGATACTAAAGCAATTACAACTGCACTATCATAAAGCGTCTTGCATTGCAGGTATAATTTCGCGCGTGTTTCGAGAGTAAAACGCGTCATGAAGTACTCAAGAAAGTGAAAAGTATTGTGGTATTTAGTGTAGTGCCAACTTTGTTTGCACGGGTGTGTGATGCCGTGTGTTTGTTTTGGCATTTGGAATGACAGACGTAACAGAGGCGAGCTTAGGTTGTAATTTATTCGTTAAGTCATCTTCCGTGGCTTCCGGAATAAAACATGAAGTGCTATTTTCCTTCGGCCAAGAACCAATCTAGATTAGTCTTTGCGACTTTTTCCATGTGAGGTTGCCAGTTATCTAAATACATACCTACATAAATTGCGGATGTATTCCTTTACTTCTGTGGATGTAGTAAGAGGCGACTAAGGAAATAGGTTTAGGTATTCTTTAGGTGACAGGCTAGCAACTTGTCACTGTTGTACCTCTTTAATCGGTTTTGTCTATGAAACGACCCGTGACTCTACCTCCCCTTGGGACAATAGGCGTGATTGTACTTACGAAATCATACGTCCAAAACCAATTACTTCTAGCACATTTTTAGGTTTTGATTCAATACGTATACATACATACAATCACGCCTGTATTCCCAAACGGGGTAGGCAGAGCACATAAAACGCTACATAGACAAAACGAAGACTATTTCACGTTTTGTGGCCACTTCTAGCATAATATTTTTTAGGTTTTGAGATGGCAGGTACAATAGTGACAGGTTGGGTTTTGAAGTTTTATAAAAAAAGGTATAATACTTAGTAACAGTTTGCTAATTAATTTATCCTAATTTCCTTTGTCGCCTTTTACGACATCTATGGATTAATTTTATTTTATTCACAAAAACAAACTATATTTACATACATACACATACATATTCTCACGCCTGCATTCCCAAGAGGGGTAGGCGGAGCACATGAATTGAAAAATCCAGTGCCACGTTTAGCAATTTCAGGGCAACCAGATGGTTAAACAAACTATATTTCTAGCTGACTAAGTGTTTACACTTGAAGCAGCTTATGTAATAATACGAGTAGGCAAATTTAATAATATGTATTGCTCTCCTAACCTTATTATCAAAATCGCTTTCCCTGCACTATGACTGAGACATCCATCACACATTAAACAAGTGTAAGTGCCGAGGGTTTCTGAGCAGCCTTTGGACCGCGGTATTTAGGCCAAACAGTTAGCAGGCCATTTCATCACATTCCATAAACCATTCGAAATTCTCATCTATTACGATACTAGTAAAGTACACCGCGAATGCCTTACTCAACATTGTTTGGTCGACTGCGACCATACGTAAAGAGCTCCGGATGCTCGAAGGTAGGAGTAAATAAAGGGTCTTTGTTAATTGGTTGCGAAATCACAGCGTTTTACGATGTCAGGTGTGGAGAGCCGAATTGCAAAATGGCGTATTGACATATTGTAATGCAAATATTTTGCTTATTTAGTGATTTGTGGTTGGACGTTTTAAATGAGAGCGTGTCTTTAGCGGAACAAGTCTAAGCGAAATGTAAACAAAATTAATAAGAGGAGAAATGCAAAAAGTAATTTTAAAACGAAACCGTTCAGTGATATACAGTTATTTCAATTTAAGTACAAACGGGGATGATGAAATACTGAGACACGTAGACAAAACCGTGACTTTTACGGATTCGTAGCCACTTTTAGCAAAATTTTAAAGCATAACTAAACCTATCTTAGTCGCCTGTTCGACGACTTCCACGGAAGAAATAGAGATCTCTAATTCCAAGCCCAGGACAACAAGGGAAAATAATAATAAGTATTTAAAAAACTAAATATAAATCGCTTTTCTTTAAAAGTCATCATATTAATAACTTCCCCGCCGTTCGATAGAAACCCGTGTAGGTACTATTTCCATAACATGCTAGACACGAATTGGGGGAAAATCAAATAGGCCGCAGCGCCCCCTCCCCTACATCCCCATCCAATATGGCGGCAGAGCTTTCTCGCTACCCCTCGGTATTAGGGGGATTTCCCTTAAAATTTGGAAACACGAGATTATTTTTGGATTGTGTGAAAATCACAAAACGTGCAAATTGTTAAATATGTAGTAGGTACACATTATTTTTAAGGCGTAATTTTGTCCCGCTTGGTGCTGGGTTTATAATTATACCACTCTAATTTCTTATTGGATGTCCTCAGAAGCGGCTAAAGGAAAGGCTAAATTATCCGTCAGACGGTAGGCTAACAACGCGTATGTCGCTCTATTGTCATTGTCAACCCAAAATGATGCTGAAAGTGGCTACGTTAAATTGCCGCAAATCTGTGTAAAATTTGTTTCTCAGTGTATCCCGCGGGTATCGGCAATTTTCCGTGATTAAGTGTAATCTTGATTTAATCCTTAACATTGAAATCGGTGCAGTGGTTGAAGTAGGAAAAGGAAACATATCAATAGACAGTCAAACACTGGGAACTACTTTCTGCATTTATAAACATAAACAAGTGTAGGCTGTATTTTTAAATTGGGTATGCAGAGCACAAGAAACAATACTTAGACAAAAACATGACTGTCTCTCTAAAATCGTGCCATCTGACTTGCCGGTGTCTCTACAAAAGAACTCAGAAGAAAATTCAAATTGAATCCGGGGGAAAATAAAACGCTCGCTAGCAACACTATCCCGCGAAAGCTCAGTGTCGGTAGACCGCCCGCGCGCGATGCACGCTTTCTACTTTCGTGAACGGCACAATGATTAGAAATCATTAACGTGTAATGTTGTGTCATTTAAAGTCATTTAACGGAGTACATCTCTATCCGACACTAAGTTGTGTCCTAGGTTTGTGTGCAAAGTTATTGTTTACTCCCTCTCCCGAAAGGTCAGAGGTTAGCGCTCATTGCAGTGTTTTCGGAATTTGGATTGTTATTATAGGGTTGTAAAGTTGAAATTAGTGATTTTGCTTTAGTTATCTCATTTTTTTTTTTGGGAAAAAAAGGTTATTTTTAAATATAAATGACGAAATACTTGGATAATGTACTTGTACGTAAAGGAAAACATAGATAAAAAAAAATGATTAAATATCATCTCCGTTTTAAGCTATACAAAAAAACGTGATAAATTGAAAACCTCTAGGATTTTTTTTGTGTTTTCAATGCCAACATAATTTTATTATGTTGATTATAAAATTATGTATTATGAAATCAGGAATCCACTTTGTGTTCACTAAACTGAATCTTAACTTATTCTTGACAAAATCAGCAAGTCTACCTCTAGTCTTGTAGATATTTCTAAATTGACTATCAAGTCATAAACCATTTATACTAACTCAGTAGTCTTAACATTGAAAAACCTTTTCCACTTGTGAGGTAATTAACAATAGATAAAATAATACAAATAAAATGAAAAATCAAGAAAAAAATCGTGTTCATCAATATAATTCGGTACCTACACGTCACTGTCACGTTCTTCAACACTGCTTAATATAAAAGCTACTTGTTACTAATTTTACTTCTCACTTACATTATCTTTACTAATTATTTTCAGGAATCGACCACATAAAGGCTTATAGGAAAATGCCTGGCAGCCTTTCATGACAACACGCAGTCTATAGTACGCAAAACGGCCACAAGATGTCTTTCTCCAACAACACAATCGCCCGGACATACAACAAATTATTTGTGGAGCTAGCAGGTATGTTTGTGAATACAGCAAGATCTTAGGGTTTTACCAGACCAATCGATGAATCGTCGATGGATGGCATCGGTCAACGTCGATCGAAGTTGATCGACTGGTCTAGTAGCCCTCTTAGTTTAATATTTTATTGACATTATCGATAGATACCGGTCGACTAACTATGTGATCGATTAACCCCGGCTATATTTTATTCTTCTTTTTCATTCTACCATCGATCCATGCCGTCGGTCGACGATCGATAGATTGATGTGGTAGAAACTATCGACTGACATCGATTATTCCATTCTACCAACGACCGATACCGTCGATCGACGATCTATCGATTGGTCTGGTAACACCCTTAGTTTCATAAGCTTGCCAAATATTTGTAATAATACACGTCTTGTTAATGCTCAGAATGCTCAGACACATACACACACACACACAGACGAAACTCACGATGTAGTTATGATTGTTGATTGCTAAACAATACAGTTTATAGGCTAATTATAGGATTCAATTCACTTGTGGACAAACGAACCTTTTTTCATTGTTAACTATGAATTATTTCCCATAGACCTATATACTTACGTTACAAAATCAAAGGCCAACTTTGCATTGTTTCCTTTGATGAAACTTAGTATATTACGAAGGATTTACAATATCCCCTTAGTCTCTTAGTTTTACTCGATATTTATACATTGTACTTAACAAACTACTTTATCATTTTAGTGACCGATTAGTATCTCTTCTACTCCGCTTACGACGAGATAGCGACCCGCCCCGATTTCGCAGGAATTTGTCCAATATTTTTTCAATTAAGTACATAATTATAATGTTTTATACACACCAACCTTTCGGTAAAATTTTCAAATTTATCTATTATATCTAAATCATAGTGAGCCTTCTATACGTTCAGACGTAACAAGCATACAATTATTAAATCGGTATTATATTGTGTAAAAATTAGCAAATTTACTCTCTCTCTAAAATCGTCCCATCTAACTTGCCGGGGACTCTAATTAGGTGTTAATATATCTCGTGATTATTTATGAAATTCACCTGCAGGTTCATTTCATAAACTGCACTCGTATTGATACTTTTATCACGCAACAATCACATAAATCACTAGTTCTAGCTATTTGTAGCGGCTTCGTCTGCTATCCCGTATACATACTTACTTGTGATTTGATCCATATCGATAACAGTGCAATTTAAGACTTCTAAAAAAGTATACTTAGTACAAAACTTTAAGACTTCACATAAAAACGGGAGTCGCCCTGGTAAATATTCTATGACATAATTTTAAACAAAAAAAAACCGACTTCAAATTAGCTTTATCCTGAAAGGAAACTTCTGTTTATGTACGTATTTACTAAA
>BHDV01013233.1:225431-241724 GCA_005406045.1 Adoxophyes honmai
TAGAAAAAGAGTTTATTTATATGTTACAGTAGTTTTTCTTTAAAAACTTAAGGATTTATAGCTTTCTAAAGCATTAGAAAAACACCAAAATCACCGAATTTTGTGTGCACGCTCTTAAGTTAATTAGCCAAATGACTATCTAAAACATTGAAAAAACAAAATTCCTTGTTTTAATTTGCTGTCATGTTCCTGATATTTCGGTTACATATCATGGATTTACAAAGTTTATCTTTACTATTTCCAGACCCGCGCACCAACGACTGGTTCCTGATCACAAGCCCTATCCCCGGGATCACCATCATATACCTGTACCTCCAATTTGTGCTAAAATGGGGCCCACGCTACATGGCGGACAAGCAACCCTTTCAGCTCCAGAAGACCTTGATCGTCTACAATTTCCTTCAAGTGCTGGTTAGCTGCTGGCTCTTCCATGAGGTAAAATTATGATAAACTAGCTTTTGCCCGCGGCTCCGCTCGCGTTAAATTCGGGGTATCACAGAAGAGATAGCACACATACCAATTTTATAGCTTTCTACATTGAAAACTTCCACTCTTCACTTTAGGGAAATTGGGGGTTTTGAAGAGACAAAATGTAGCCTATGTCACTCTCCATGCCCTAAACTATCTCTACCTAAAAATCACGTCAATCCATCGCTCCCTTTAGCCGTGAAAGAGGGATAAACAAACAAACAAACACACTGTCACATTTATATATTGGTACGGATATAAGACTAAATAACGGAGTGACGTTCCGTGACCAAATCGCGGACGCTTTAGAAACAGTACCCGAAACCGACGTGCATGTATGAAGAGATTAATGAATGTGGATGATGTAAAAGGTATGTCAGGGTCGTAGCAAGCTTAATACAAAGTGATCTCTGTCTATCCTTGTAGGAAGGAGGCGTAATGGTATGTGTGTATATAAACTAATATACTAGACTTACAGCTTTATGTAGAAAACTTTTTACTGACTGCTTTTGCAAAGTGTCTAAAGTGGGTAGCATGAGTTTAGATTTAAGTATATTCAGTTGTAGTTTTAGGCGCAGCGCAGACGACAGTATTTTGTGCGATCGAGTCTGCGCAGCAATAAATTGTCTGAATGGCGCGGTGACAGTTTCCACGAAACTCTGAATGGAAATTCCTGGAAGCTGTCACCGCGCCATTCAGACAATTTATTGCTGCGCAGACTCGATCGCACAAAACACTGTCGTCTGCGCAGCGCCTTAACGTAACAAAATAATCTCGTCCACGAGCTCGATGTCGATGTGACCAAATTAGTTGTCGTATTGTGTGTTGTCGACGCGTTTAGTTAGTTACATACATACACACATACATACAATCACGTCTATACTCGGCTCGTACTGTGTAAACGGGGTAGGCAGAGCACACAAAACGCTACATAGACAAAACAATGACTATTTCACGTTTTGTGGCCACTTCTAGCATAGTATTATTTAGGTTATGTTATGAGGTGGCAGGTACAATAGTGACAGGTTGCCAGCCTGTCGCCTAAAGTATACCTTAACCTATGTCCTTAGTCGCCTCTTACGACATCCATGGAAGAAATGGAGAGGTGGTTAGTTAGTTACGTTGGAGAATAAAACTACTGACTGTAATTGTCTTAATTCTCACGATATTAAGTGGCATGATTCTACACTTCATTACGTACTACAAATAAACAACACTGCAATTATTTTCACGCTGCATTATTTCCCTCTGCATAATTTTCCGCAGCAAGACGCTTGTAAAAATTTATGAAATGTTTTAAATGATTGATTTCAGGGATTGGATGCAGGTTGGTTGAGGACTTACAGCTGGAAATGTCAACCAGTAGATTTCTCCGATTCGCCAGAAGCAATAAGGGTCAGTACCTAAAACAACGCTCAGATATCTTCCACAAACCCACGAAACATGATGGAATGTAAATACGTACACTTTTTGTCAAGCAAAAGACAAAGGCAATATTATAACTCAGTTTTCATCAATTTCAAGTACATTGTAAAAATTGTAAAATACAAATTGTAAAATTCCGCCGTTTACAAACGGCGTCGTCAGTTTATAAACGCAGAAAGTAAACTACCTCGTCATTATGTTTTATGACGAAACATTTCACTGACAATTCAATCGCTAGTTTACAAAATGGCGAGGCAAATTGAGAATTTAGTTCCATTTCTTGCCACGCGTCGCTGCTGTTGTTCGATACAACAAACATGGCGTCCAAAATAGGGTGTCTATAGAAAAATCTAACAACGAAGACCAAGGCCTTCTAACCTACCCTGTCCGAGTCGTATCTGCTCCGAAACCAATAGTTACAACCAACGTCGAAATTGAATTACAATTTGCCTCGGCATTACATAAAACCGCGAGCCTTTATAAACTAATGACGCCGTTTGTAAAAGGCGGAATTCTACAATTTGACTGCGAAAACACCATGATGCTTACTATAAATTGGTTCAATAATAGCTCGGAGGACTTAGTTGGTACCTATGTTTTAACGATGTGTGTATGTTTTTTACAGATTGCTCGAGGAGTCTACATTTACTTCCTCGCGAAGATGTCAGAACTTCTAGACACCGTTTTCTTCGTGATAAGGAAGAAGGAGCGCCAGATCACATTCCTTCACATGTACCACCACACCGTCATGCCCATGATCTCCTGGGGCGCCACCAAATACTACCCGGGGGGGCACGGGACCCTCATTGGGGTCATCAACTCCTTTGTCCACATCATCATGTACACTTACTATATGTTCGCCGCCATGGGGCCTAAGTATCAGCGACTGTTCTCGTGGAAGCGGCACATCACTACGCTTCAAATGGTAAGTTGAAATCTTAGCTACTTTAAGATGTAACTTCCCGTTGGTTCTGTCATCGTAATACTTTACTACAACGATTAGCCACTGCGACAAAAACATATTGGATAATGATAGAAATTCGATTCAAAGTGCAGAGCTCAGCTCATAATAGTACTGGTAAGTTGTAAAAGCAACAGTCCTAATAGCATTCTTAATAGAAGGTCATCATCAAAAAAATCAAAGAAACCTCTGCACTTTGAATTGAATTTCTACCTTTGATTACTACTTTATATTTTCTCGTCATTTTAAAGAAATCGTAACAAGGCAAAAAATTTACAAAATTCTGTACGAATTTTTATGTAGTTTTTGTTGTTTACGTTTCGTTTAAGAATATACTTTTTTTCGGAACGAAAAAAAAATTCTCACGAATCTAAAGATAAAACTGGAATTCATGCAGTAAGATTTTGTTACTGTTTGTTATAATGTTCTCAACACAAACGGTATCACCATTTACGGTGAAGCCTTATTAGGTTTACTTAAAAATGTGAGAGGATTTGATCGTTAAAAAACAAATTTTATATGAAATGGATTATAAGACATTGTTTAAACATTGTGACTATAAAAATGTTAGTAAAATAAAAAGTATCCATCTACTTTCAGGTTCAGTTCTGCATCGCGTTCATCCACTCCTCTCAACTTCTGTTCTACGACTGCGGATACCCTCGCTGGTCTGTGGTCTTCACTCTGCCGAACTCCATCTTCTTCTACTATCTCTTCTATGACTTCTACTACAAGGCCTATAAATCGCCATCAGAAAAGAAAGCCAACGGCGATGTCAAAGAAAATTTAACAAAGAATCGTGTAACAGCAGATGGTGCCAACGGTATTACATGTCAGAGTAATGACAAGAAGGTACAATAAGCATAATGTGAATTGAAACAAAATTCATAAGATTAACACACATGTACATAGACGACATAAGGGTAGATATGGAGCGCATATACAATACGATATTGTACTTACTTAGAGGGAAGTGCACTTGCATGATTACGTATCTAATCGTATGAAATATGACTGCAACTATAAAAAGGGGCCATTCTAAAGGATCTAAGGGATCTCTAGGTACAATTATCCGTTTAAAAATTATTTACGGTTTTCAAAGTGAGACATTGTGTACGTAATCATGCAGGTAAAGCTTCGATAAAAGCTTCCTATAAAATGATTACCAAGGTTTAATGGTTTGAACTTCTGATTAAAAATGATAATAATATAATGTTGGTAGCCATATTTATTTTTTGCCTTAATCCTTGAAACGGATATCAAGTGGGTTAAAATATATCATTCTAATTCAGCCCTTAGTTAGATTAAGGAAAAATGTGTGACACGTGTTTTTGGTTTATCAAATAATTAAACATCGACAATAAAATGGTTAAGAACATCAAATTTGTGACGTCACGCTTGTATAAATTGTATCATGTAGTGACGTCACTCAAAATTTCAGTGCACTATGTCCTCATCATTTCTTGTTTGTCACATAAAAGAAAAATACGTGTACAATATTTTTTGGTAATTTATCTGGCACACTAAATAGTTTTTTAGTCTTTTACCTCATTATTTTGATTTGTTTGAAATGACTTTTATTCCTGCTTGAAATTTAATTGTAAATTGTGAGCCTAAATTGTCTACATGTTTCCATATTTATAACAACCGTAGAAGTTATAAAAATAAGTGTCGTTACCATCACTAGAGACCGAAAATTATTTCTCATAATTCATAGGGGGAAAGTGGGTACCTTGATACACGGGGGACATAGATACGGCGGGCATAGAAACTAAACGAACGATCGTGCACTGTTCATTCACACACACATAGACACCACCAACGGGCCCAATCAGCTGCCGGAATATCGCCGCCGCTCGGTCGGTGCGTCGCAGACGACAAGTACGGATACGTTTTTTTAGGTTGAGACTAAAATTACGTCAGTTATAAGAAGTGTATCATTAGGCAGTGTTGTTTTGTTATTCGAAAGAGTCCAAATTATGCAGTTAGTATATAGACTAAAGAACAATATAAAATGCTTTTTTTTTCTTAGTTACTTTCAGTATTTATTTAATAATTATTATAATTTTAAAAAGTACTTTGGGGCACATTGATACGGAGGCCAATGGGGTAGATTGATACTATATCAACAGTATGAGAGTAGGTAAGTTTTTTTTTTCTTTCAGGAAATGGTTTGCAAATACAAAAAAAAAGACCGATAGAGTGTCTATAGATGAAACTGTCATAGAATCTACAATTTCTGATGTGATTAATGGCACTTTATCTACAAGAAATAAAGATAGCAACTTTACTACATCGATTTGACGTTAATTTGTTATAAACGAGAATGAATTTCATAAGTTAAGTTTGTAACCATGGAATACATGCATTTTACTTTGTTTCTGAATAAATTTATGTTAATAATGTATGGAGATGTATAAGTGAATCTAAGTGCCCCTGGCATGTATGAATGCACCCCGTATACGGGGTAGTTTGATACGAAAACCATTTCTCAGAAAAATTGGCATAAAAAAAATTAAGTACATTTTTACAGACAAATTTGAATGTACGTTTGTACCCAGATACATACTCGACCTTTGAAGAATAATTTTGTTGCAGTTGCTCTATGCCTCTTCTTTTTATCGGTGAAGCAAAAAAACCGTATCAAGCTGCCCCCACTCCCCCTAATCTTTTTGATTTACGTGTATACAATGTACCTACCTTGTTGTAGATTTTAAGACGTAGTATATGTTATAAGTTATAAAATGTGACATGCTCAAAATATACATATACGAAGTAATTTATTCGTAAAATGTATGCTTGCACCTTTCTGCTACGATATGGTGTCACGACTGCCATACTCAGCCTTAAAATCGAAGTACATATTATTATGTAACAAATACATCTGAAACTGAATTACTGTAATTATCTTACTGTTATATAAATCGTACAATTATAACAATAACATTAAAGTTTTTGTGTTTCTAATCGGATAAATAAATTGAAAACGAGATTTAGCTAGTTACCGTCTCCGTCAATATTGCTACTAAATTAGAATTGTTAAAACTATCGCGTGGTATGGAATTTATTGTTTTTTTTTTTAATTACGGTTAAGGCAAAGGCAAGACAAAATGACGTCTGAATTCGCGACATTTAAGCTGAGTACTTTAAGAGGAAAAGGAAAGGGAAATAAGGTTTTAAACATTAGAGTTCATGGATGTATTGAGGTTATATTTTTTGTATTTTAGTCAACTACTCGATAAAAGATAACAATAATATTGTAATTTTTTTAAAGCGTATCATATTAGGGTAGAGAATTGATTTTTATCGTTTTATTACTACATATATCATAATGTTTACAAAGAGAGAGTTGTGTGATCAAAATTTAGCAGTTTTATCAACATAGCAGTTGTATTAATTTGACAGTCTGAGGAATTTTAAATAAAAAAATAATAATACGAAAATGCATACAATGTGTATCAACCTCCTCAAAAACTGCAGATGGGACTGGGGTTGCCAGGCGTCCGGATAAAGCCGGATATAGCTAGGCTTTTTTAATTGCGTGTCCGGCCAAAATACTTAAACCGTGTCCGGCTATTAGGTTTGGCGACCTGGCCTGGCAACTCTAGCTGGGACTAAAAAATGCGTTCTATGCCTACGCTAATTTATTTTGTTAAAAAAAGCTTGTTTAAATGGATTTATCTTACTAGATAATAATGTATTATATTCCAAAAAAAACTAGGTAGATATTTAAATATACTCCATAGGTTCTTATACATACAAGTCAAATTCTTCCAAAGCGAGATACAGGACTCTCTGCCGATAGAAATAAGGTGTTGATTCGGTAGACTATTATGATCATAGATTAAGAATATACTGCCGTGAAACAGATTGATGATGCAAATTAATTGTAGGCGTCATTTTTAACCGACTTCAAAAAGAGGAGGTTCTCAATTCGACCAAATTTTTTTTTTTTTTTTATTATTATTTTTTTTTTTATTTTGTGTGTATGTTACTCGATAGCTCGGAGACCCGTGGACCGATTTTCAAAATTTTTTTTTTAATCGATAGGGTATAACTCGAAATTGGTCCCATTGGCACGACACCAGGATCTGATGATGGAATCTTGGAGAAATCGAGGGAACTCTTCAAATTTTATATGGAGATGTACGGCGTTTTCGGTAATTTGTTGATGAAGTCAAGATTTTACATTCAGTAAACAGAATCTTTTCAAAATATTGCTCATTTGAAGTCGGTTTTTTTTTGTTTAAAATTTTATTACATCGATAGTAACAACAGCAGTGTATTCGAAATCTACGATTGGTAGATATATAAATAGGATGTTTGAAATGTACAAAAAATACCTAAAAACAATGAATTTATTATTAATACACAGGTTTGTGCAATTTTAATTATTGTTTGATTTTTGTACGTATGTTGTATATGTGTACCATTTTGTTTAATCCTGTTTGTGTTAGAAGTTCAAGTAATCATTCTATTAATATTTTTTGAGGATGTATAACATGTCTATCGCTCAATCTAAGTTCATGAACTTAAACAATAAAATCAAAGCAGAAAAAGTTTCGATTTTTTTTTCTCGGTAAAAAATTGTAAACAAAGAAACTTCTTTTGGCAGTGGTGAAACAACAGTTCACTAAAAACTTACGTTTTTTACATTCTTTACCGCATAATGTTATCTTCCAAATAAGATTCCGTACTTTATTTATCCGCTTGGCAATTTATATATTTTTTTACTTTTAAAACTACTTATTTATATAATTGGTTGAAAATTATAATTAAAAATTAAAGTGGAGCTATTTACAAATGAATATACCTAATTGTAAAATACGTTTTGTTAATTAAAATATTATGAATCAACATGCACGCATTTCCTTAAAGCCACGGATATATTAGGGGACAAATGTACCGCGACACGTGTCGCGCGACATGTCCAGCAAAGTAGCACGACGACACCGGACTTCACACGACATAAGTGCTGGTAAAGTGCGGCGACGTCGCGCTACATCACTCTACATGTCTCGCGACACATGTCGCGGCACATTTGTCCCATAATGTATCTTGGGCTTTAATATCGTCTCGTTTTTACTTTTTTAAATACAGTTAATTTCAATGCGTAGTAATTAACCCAGACAGAGTCAAGAGAGAGACCCGATTGATTAAAATTTTGTAAGAAAGTACCTAAATTCCTATATAACCTAAAATCATGCTAGAAGTATGTATGAATGTAGATTTTTTTGTAAGTTTTGGTTTAGGTATTTTATTTTTATTACTATGCAAGTTTAGTATACTTTTAACATGTTACCTAAAATTTTATTGAGATTTTGGATAACTAAACAACACCAACTATTCAATTATTTAAATTACATTAAAAAACAAGTATTTGTTCTAGTATAATTATTTTATTACAATTCATACCTACTACATTTCACAAAATAACACTTACTTGTTCACATCGCATTAAAATTCTCAAACTAATCAAACATACTTTAACTACAGGTAATTTCAAACTAATAATGTATGCAGGTAAGCTTAAATGCATTGACAACTAAACTAATCAATCTTCTCTGTTTTTTGTTCATCTGTTTTTTGGCTTGTAACACTTAAAGACTTTGTATCTGCGTTGAGTTTAGCCGCACCTTTCTTTACGTAACATTGACGATAGAAATTCAGGAACAATATCAGGAAGAATGCAGTATTGCAGATGATGAACACAGCAACACCTTTTGATGGTGGACACTCTGAGACCTTCACAGTGATGGCGTATTGTATGATGAGAGAGACAAACTGTATCTGCAACGAAGAAAGTTGGATTAGTGTAAGAGTTACGTTAATAATAAATAAATAATAATCTATGCTTTATACGTCCCACAAGGAGTTCTCACGCCGGATAAGTATATGATTTAATTATATTTTACTAGCTGTGCCCGCGACTTCGTCCGCATGGAAAAGTTATTTTGGGCACTACCTGTTTTGGCAATAAAAGGTAGCCTATGTCCTTTCTCAGGGTTTAAAGATTGTCTCAGCCAAATTTCATCAAAATCTGTTGAGAGGTTTAGGGAAAAGCGAAACAGACAGACAGAGTTAATTTCGCATCTATAATATCCGTACCAATATATAAATGTGAAAGTGTGTTTGTTTGTTTGTTTGTTTGTTTGTTTGTTTGTTTGTTTGTTTGTCCGTCTTTCACGGCTAAACGGAGCGATGGATTGACGTGATTTTTTAGGTAGAGATAGTTTAGGGCACGGAGAGTGACATAGGCTACTTTTTATCCCGGAAAAAATTGATGTTCCCGAGGGAAAACAAAAATATAGTTTGCTTGATAGATCGATATCGATCGAAGATAGATCGATATCAATCGATAACCGATCGATAGATGATAGATCGATGGCGCCGTGTGTCGTTTGAAACGAGAAGTTTTCTTATAGTTGTGCTTTATAACGCAATATAACCGAGTTCCACGCGGGCGGAGCCGCGGGCGGAAAGCTAGTCACAATATATATTAGGGATGACGTCGCAATTAGCTAAAACAGACTTTATGAACTTCAATTTCTTTTGGAAGTACCTAATTAGAAATATAGTCTAAAAACCACACCAGTCTTATCAATGGTAAGTTCAAGCAATTTTACTAACATTGCATAAAATATAAGTTTATTAGTAAAACATCAACAACCTCGCACTACTAGATAGCTAAGATGATTACAAAAATATTTTTTCTACGATTTTTATCATATAACCCAATACATTAATTAAAAAAAACAGGCTTTTATTGCACTGTCGCGACATTTGTAAGTCTGTGTTTGCCCTACCCTTTCCCGCCCCTTGCCCTGTCATTCAGAAGGAATTTATTACCTTCCTTATATTTGCCACGCGATGCGTACAGATATTAGAACATTCAAACATATAAATTGATTTTTCATTTATGTAAGACTAGCTTTTGCCCGCGGCTCCGCTCGCGTTTAATTCGGGGTATCACAGAAGAGATAGCACACATACCAATTTATAGCTTTCTACATTGAAAACTTCCACCCCTCACTTTAGGGAAATGGGGGGTTCTGAAGAGACAAAAAGTAGCCTATGTCACTCTCCATGCCCTAAACTATCTCTACCTAAAAAATCACGTCAATCCATCGCTCCGTTTAGCCGTGAAAGACGGACAAACAAACAAACAAACAAACAAATAAACAAACAAACAAACACACTTTCACATTTATTATATTGGTACGGATGTGTCAAATTATCAAACATCATAGAACAAAATGTTGTTTATGGTGTTAGCTACCTAGTCTTACAAGGTTGTTGATGTTCTATAAAAACCACGTATACAACCAGGACCAGTTTTTCAATATAATACAAGATCAACTTACCAACTGAAACCAGGTCATGTATTTCTTCCAAGTCAAATATTTAGCAACGCTAGGTCCTAACGCAGATAATCCATAATACGTGTACATGAACACGTGGACCAAGGAGTTCAGGAAACCTATAAAGAGACCAGTAGGAGAAGGAGAGTACTTCAAGAACCCCCAAGTGCCGACAACCATGATCGAGTGGTGGTACAAATGGAGGAATGTCACTTGAGTATCCTTCTTCCTGAGAACGAAGAAAACCGTGTCAAGAAGTTCCGAGATTTTCACTGCGAAGTAAAGCCATATTCCGGATACAACCTGAAAGAAGGTAAGCTTGTTACAGCCAGAGTTGTGATACTTGTGATGCTAAAGGCAGAAAAAGAAGCTGGAAAATAATTTGATTCAGCGAAATAATATCACTTTTATTGACTACTAGTGACTGCCGTTAAGGTTTCAAAAGAAGCTATTATATCCGAGGATATCCCGTTAATTATTTGGTTATCCTAAGAAAATTTATTGTTTTTCTACACAGTCGCCGTCTAGTAATGGCAAAAGTCTTCGAAGAGATGAAAATTTAAGAATAGCGTAATAATGGTAGAAAGATACCTTTCTAAAACTACTTTCTACTAGTTTTAAGTTATTTAAACTGTCCTAATTTTTACAAAACCAAAATGAAAACTCACCTCCCTCCGAATGGTTTCGTCATGCATGTAACATTTTCTGGGTACGATGCCGAGGTCTAGAATTCCTCTGAAATACTAAAAATAGGAAAAGTGCTTGAAAAACATTGAAATGTTCAATTTATTAAATTAAAAAGTACAGTATTTCGAGAGACGGCTACGGAATTACACTTGCCGACTCTGCTAAGGTCAAATAATTATGGTGTGGCATCACATTTGACCCTATGGATCTTACACTTGTAGGCAAAGCATGGCAATATTATTATTATGACTTGAAAGTAACAGATGTAATATATCTAGCGCGCGTCTTGCACTTTTCGTGCTAAGCCAGCTGATAATTTTAAAAGTAAAGTAAAACCTTTAGAATCAAGCGTATATCCAACCTTCCAACGTCTCTTGCAACACTTGGATTTATCCAGAGCCTTGACAGTTACCTTTTGCACTAAGAAGACCGAAACGGCCACTTGGACAGCATTGTATGCAAATAGAGTCCCCGTGAGCTTGAACGCTGGCCTCTTCCTCATAAACGCAGGCCCCAATTTCAACACAAAGAGTAAGTATAAGGCCACTATCATCAGAACAGGCCCCGGACTCCTCGTCAGGGGCAGGTCGTTGACTTCATCGTCTGTAAACGAACACAAACTTCATTGACATAAATGATAGATAAAACGTTTCGCGGAAAGTAAGACACACAAAGAACGACACATGTCATAAAAAATTAAAACAAATCGCTAAAATAAATGTTATTGTAAATAAATAATGGCATTTATCAATTTAAACTACACGCACGAATTGTCTTATTGGTAACCATAGCTCCGTGAAGTCTTGAATGTCTTTGGTGGGTTTAAAGAGTAGAAGCAGTTTTATTCTAAAAAAGGTCGCAAAAAGTTTTTACGACATTACGCTTGGACATGTGACAGATGCAGGAAGACAAATATGCAAATAGAGACAGCTAGTCGCTCTTTTTTAGGGTGCCGTAGAAAAATAAATAAAACAGAACCATTAGGTCTACACGGTCACTTCAAAGGAGATATTAGATCGTTTCCCCAATCTCATTAATTCCGCGTAGCAATATTTCCATTCGCATTTTTCCCCACTCGGATTTCTACCCATTCGACGTTTTTATCATTCATAGGTATTGCCAATAGTCATAATTATTCAATTGTATATTTTGCTCAATCAGTTTTTTTATTATTCCTGAATTTTACCAGGGCCCTCATTTCCTAATAGCAAATTTACTCAATCCGGTTTTTTAGGGTTCCGTAGCCAAATGGCAAAAAAACGGAACCCTTATAGATTCGTCATGTCTGTCTGTCTGTCTGTCTGTCTGTCTGTCCGTCTGTCCGTCTGTCCGTCTGTCTGTCCGTCCGAATGTCACAGCCACTTTTTTCCGAAATTATGAGAACTATGCTAATGAAACTTGTTAAAAATGATATCGAGGTTTCTAACATCATACTTTTCTAAAGTGAATAGTTTGCGCGACAGACGCTTCCAAAGTTGAAAAAGTTGTGTCCCCCCCCCCTTTAACTTCTAAAATAAAAGAGTGATCAATCTAAAAAAAATATAATTATGATGTACATTACCATAAAAACTATCAACGAAAATTGGTTTGAACAAAATCTACCAAGTAGTTTTTTTTTAATAAATAAAATTAAAATTTATCATTAGTTCGAAAATCTGTCACTAGATGGCGTTGTAATCGGTTTGTACGGAACCCTCAGTGCGTGAGTCCGACTCGCACTTGGCCGATTTTTTACAATCTCAAGTATTTATGGTAAATGACGCTTAGAAACTATAATGTATGAAAAATATAAAAGTAGATATTTATATTCATATTTAAATATGTATTCGTTGGAACCATAGAAGATACTGGTATAACTTAATAATATCACGCAAGAAACAAACGTGTTACGTAAAGTTACAGCGAATATTTTTTTATAATGGGGACAATATCGCGTAAGAAATTACAATATTACGAAAAATAAGAAATTAAAATATCGTGCGAAATGTCGGTTAGACATATTTGAGAATAGGAATGCAAGCCCGGAAGGAACCTCGTGTGGTGCCGGGTTAGAAAAGTACCTCCCCCTTTCTTCCCGTGGGTGTCGTAAGAGTCGACTCTGGGAAAGGGTCAGTGTATTGTGGGCGATGGGCTGCTAGCGACCTGTCACTGCAATATCACGTTTAACCATCTGGTTACCCTGACATTGCTAAACGTGGCACTGGATTCTTGAATTCATGTGCTCTGCCTACCCCTCTTGGGATTACAGGCGTGAGAATATGTATGTATGTATGTATGGAATGCAAGCGAATGACAAAAAAAGGTGAATAGTTAGAAAATCGAGTGGGGAAAAGTGCGAATGGAAAGTTTGCTACGCGGAACTAACGAGTTTGGGGAAAAGATCGAATCTCTCCCTCAAAGTCGGTCTAACTCCTCTGTTTCTGGTCTCTTTCGTTCAAACTCAAAACATAAATGGCTTACGTTGTTTTTTTGCTAATTTTCTTGTGTCACATTTTTAGGGGCTGACTTTGGTTGGAGATTCCGCTCCCAGTTTGCCTACTGTATAGAGTTGCATAGTTGGTAGTGCTAGTGAGCTATTAAAACGGTTCTAACAGTTTATACATACATACATACAATCACGCCTGTGTTCCCAAATGGGGTAGGCAGAGCACACGAAACGTGACATAGACGAAACCATGATTATGACTATAACACACTTTGCAGCCACTTCTAGCATTGCTTTAGGTTTGCGAAGATGGAAGAGGTAGAATAGTGACAGGTTGCTAGCCTGTCGCCTAAAGCATACCTAAAACTTTTCTTAGTCGCCGCTTACGACATCCACGGAAGAAATGGAGAGGTGTTATTCTATCCCGACACCACATGGTAACAGTAACAGTTTATGTAGGTATTATAATAAGTAGTACCTACATTGGCTTTTAGATAAGTCCCAGAGTCGGAGATTGGCTGTCGTAGACATTTTCCCGCTTACTAGCACCACCCAGCACCAAGGGAACCTGCAAAGTGAAAGTTTCTCTTATATTGTGATATTTGTGATATTTGCGGGTAGGACCTCGTGTAAGGTCTGTCCGAATCTATCGCAAAGCAGCTGCGATTTTAGTTGCGGGCCTAGTACGGATTAGGAACTTCACACAAACGTTAAAAATTACTTCATCGCTAAATTGAGTTTGAAATTTACATACATAAATAGAGGGCACACGAAACTATGTAGATTCACATTTTAAATTACAAATTAAAGATGTACCTATAACTTTGACAGTTTACCTACTACTTAGCCTGTCGCCGAAAGTAGGTACGTACACTTTTGGCTGCTTTTCACCAAATAGGAAAACAATTTAGTTTTTCTCATTCTGTCAATACATAGTGTAACTAGAGTTGCGCTGTTTATAATCAAATGATGTATCGATATTTATAAGTATTACGTATTTTACGGTGCCAAACTAAATAAAATTTAGTTTTGGAATATGTCACTGTTTAATTTAATATAAAAATGGTAGTTGACAATAAAACCGATTAAAATAGATACTCACGTTTTGATCGTAGATTTCTATTTGACAAAACTTGTCCTGCTGATGCAGATTGTGATCTGATAATACTGAGTTTGCTCCGAATTAGGTCAAGTCTTATATCCATTCAGTGCGACATTCAAACAGCAGGCCTTGAACCAGAGAAACAATAAGTGACTTTTGCACTGGCGTCGGGATACACACTGGCGATCAAAATAAAGTTAAAACATGAATGCGGACAATATTCCTGAAAATTTTGCAAACATTTAGAGTTCCGCGCCTCTGAATAAAAAAGGAACCCAGGATCACTTTATTGTGTGTTTATCAGCCCAAAATCAAAATTTAACGAGTGCATAAGTAAGTAGGTCGTAAAAGGCTCACGTGCACCTCTTTTTTAACCAACTTCAAAAAGAGGAGGTTCTCAATTCGACCTAATTTTTTTTTTTTTTTTTTTTTTGTGTATGTTACTCGATAGCTCGGAGACCCGTGGACCGATTTTCAAATTATTATTTTTTAATCGATAGGGTATAACTCGAAATTGGTCCCATTGGCACGACACCAGGATCTGATGATGGAATCTTGGAGAAATCGAGGGAACTCTTCAAATTTTATATGGAAATGTACGGCGTTTTCGGTAATTTGTTGATGAAGTCAAGATTTTACATTCAGTAAACAGAATCTTTTCAAAATATTGCTAATTTGAAGTCGGTTTTTTTTTTGTTTAAAATTATTTTAAGTTTATCTGCGTTTCGTAAATACCTTGTTTGCCAAAATAATGCACTCACCGCTAGAAACATCGCACAATGTATTATTTTCTAAAATTATTAATAAAAAGGGCACAATGGATGCATTATAAACGTGTAGTGCCCTAGCGCCGCCTATTGTCGAGTAGAAAATCTTCTTCTAGGTACACAACGGTTTTACATCATCAATTACTGTCAAATGGTATCCTTCATCGCGCTAAGAAGTTTTAAAGATTCATCTGCGAAATGGAAAAGTTAAAGCACTAAGTACGAAAAAAATAATTTTGGGTAGGATTTTTGTGGTCACCCATAATAGCACTTTTTGAGCAATTTTATGAAAATTCTACTTTCGACCTACGTAAGACCCTGGTCAAAGGGGAGCAAAACCATGGTTTAATAGAGGTAAAGCTCGAGCGTGGACCACATTACAACCTAGGTATAGTATGTTATACTCGCGGAACAACAAACTTGATAGTGGTGCAACAAGCGTTTAAACCTCAGATCACTTAATAATAACGACACCTCCGACTTATTTTAATCCAAACTACAATTTCCAGATTTTTTTTTATCTATTTAATATATAATACTTTACTCAAGCTCGTCAAGAATACATAAGACGTTTTCCTGGCCGCCGAATTCCGGATATTAGTGTCTTCTTGCAAGTAACTGTATCAACTGAGTCGTATTAGAAGACTAATTGTTAAAAAAAGAAATAAAATTGAGTAAAGTATTTTTTTCTTTGTGAGATATTTAAAAAAAAATCCATGACGGTTGTGCTGCAGATGTGCTTCAAAATATTTACGGTTCCTCAGCTTTCTGATTAGGTATAACATGTTAGGGTATTATTAGATTTTTTTAACAAAAACACTGATGAAATGCTACCAGGTAGTAGTACTAGGTAGTATCTTCAAAGTCCCATAACTTGAAATCGGTTAAGTTTGGGGTATGGGGTTTCATAGTCAAATCAGTCAGAAATGATGGAAACTATCACCTCTTAAAGGATTTAGGTCGACTTAACCTGTAACCCTGTATATATTTCCTATTACTTAAACCACTGCGCCTAGTAGTGCAGTCATTCAAGCATTACTGCTCCGAATTCTTTTACTGTGAACCGAATTGCATACAATTTTGGAATTAGGTTCATC
>BHDV01013233.1:242887-257296 GCA_005406045.1 Adoxophyes honmai
ATTCCAAAATTGTATGCAATTCGGTTCACAGTAAAAAAATTCGGAGGTAAGACCATATTTTTCGCTTCAATGACTGCACTATAGATTGAACATAAAAAAATCAATAAGTGTCATATTTATAACTTGCAAAACACACAAAAGTTTTTTAATCGCTCTTCTGAAAAATTACAAATTTAACGTTACGATTACGACCATCTGCGTAGGAGGTGTCGATAATATTTCCGTGCATAAAACTTTTTGACTGGCGTCTATACGTAACGTTTAAACGTAAAAAGGATTTGACATCTCTTTCTTTCACGCTTGGTTAGAGACAGTGGAGACAGAGACACAGAGACAGACAGAGAGAGTGGAGATTATGTAGAGGATACAAAGCACGCTACTCTAGCAGGCCTAGTACGAGTATCCTTACAAATCTACCATTTTTTTTAGTTAACACATTTTTATACTAAGTAACAGTCGCCATTGATAACGCTATAAAAATGTAAAACTTTGTAAAATTTCATAATCATGTTTTTCATCGTTACATTTCGGTACCAGTAAATAAACGTGAAACTTGAAACGTACTTCACTTTAGCTTGACGTCATTTGTCAGCCATTGACATGAAATCTGCTCCATGAGAATTGTATGTAGATAAACGTACTGTGAATTATTCATAAAACTAATGATGAAAAACAACAGCACATTTTCATTGACTTTTTCTGACCGGTGTAACTCAATAAAAGTTGTACCTACCAAAATTGTTTAAAATTATTATTATATCAAAGACTGGTTGTGTGAACAGTCTCCTTTGACTTTTCTAAAGTGGAGGAAAATTTTAAAAGTTTTAGATTTCTGCTGCTGATATTACTTTTAGCCTGGGATTCGATTAAAATAAATTTATTATTACCTTAAGAAATCGATGATTTATAATATAAACCTTCTTAGGGCCATAGCAGACGGCGTATTTAAAACGCGCAGTCGATGCGCAGATGACGCGCGTATACGCGCTTCAAACGAAATTCGAACGCAACCTTCTAACCTAAGCACACGGGGTCATCGTGAAACGCGCCTATACTGCGCGTATACGCGCCGTAGTTGCTCGTAGCCTTTGCGTTTCGATCAGAGATTCCTCCCAGTTGTACAATGGCGTCGGTTCAGACAATACTACTTACGCTGGCTTTAGTACTTCTTTTAAAAAGAAAAAAACGTAAAAAAAACCGAATCTATTGGATAGACCCATTTACGAGTGAAAAAAGATTGAGTGGTCATTATCATACAACGTTTAAAAAATTGGTAATACATAAAAGATGGAAGAAACGCCTCTCTATCCCTACTCCGCTCCTTTGTACGCGCTTCATGCGCGCGCTTTTATATCATCAATGCAAACGCAACAATCAGCGTCTACGGCGCCGAAGACGCGCGTTCTTAATACGCGCGTCGTGCGCGCGTATAAAATACGCCGTGTGCTATGGCCCTTACTTGTGCTGGCCTACATATTTGTCGATGACTGTCTTGTGTTGACTGTTTGTCTTTTATTATGCTACAATGATGTTATGAGTTATGGCCTTAGGCGGACCACATACATACGGAATTCCGTTTCGAAATCTCGAATCGGAATATCCGAACGCATTAAATCCATACACATCTATGAATGAGCCGCATACAGACGGAAGTTTTGCGTCTGTATATGGCAGGTACATAAATTTATATGGATTGACTGCGTTTGATTTTTCGAATCGAGATTCCGAAACGGAATTCCGTATGTGTGTCTAAGTAATAAATTGCGAGAGAGCCTTTTTTCCATATTCGATTATTAGCACGTTCTTCAACTATTTTTTAAACTTTGTTACGTTATTTCAAAGCTGTGCGTTATGTTATAGTCCAAGAACTGGTATCAACTGGCATCAATTTTTGGGTCGGTATTAGAGGTATGCTGAAAACTAAAGGTACCTATAACTAAAAACCTAAACCTAAATACCTATAACTGTAGGTCCTATATGCCTACCTCAACATGGAACTGCAGATCTGGCTGGTGAGTAGTGGGGCTAAATCAACTCCAAAATATATTTTTTTGTTCCTAATATACATTTGAGGCAATACGAAATTTTCATACGTTGTAGTTCAATATTTACCGAAAAAAAAACCAGATGATTCAATCAGGGTTTTTAAATTGCCAGACGAGTACAAATATATTTTGCAAAAAAAAATGTATTTAACGTAACTTAAAATTTTAATAGGGTCGTAGAGTGTAGGACGGCTGGTCTCCGCAACTCGACGACTTAGTTGCGCCTATTTTGCATGGAGGAGCCGGTTACCACGTTATTCATGCCAGCCCGGCTCTTAGAGGAACACCGACGATTGTAGACATTTGACGTGCTCCACTGTTTTATTTTAGTCTAATCAATGCATATTGAACCTTTTAACCTAAAAAGTTCATTTTTTAACATTACTTAACGGTAAAGTTACATTGAAAAAAAAAATGCTTTTCGCACAATTTTACCCCTACCCAAGTTTCATCTTTCCTCACCAGCTTTATACCTATAGAGGACAGAACAGAACCTATAGAGTACCTACTAATGTCATTGAATTTATTCGAAGACGATTCCGCCAAAGCATAACGGCGTTCGCTGCGCTCTTTACAGTTTCTGCTGTGACAGTTTGTAAGTTGAAAATGAACTGACTGTTTGCGGAACTGGGTGGCTATGATTGTTTCTCTTGTTGGTCTGTTCTCCATGTTTATACCCTACATAAGAAACATATCCCGCTCTAACCAAGCGTGAAAGAAAGAGACGACCAATGACTTTTACGTTTAAACAAGAGAGAAACTCTAGAGGAGGCCCTGGGGAGTCCCGCCTGGTAAAATTACACTTCGGCGTGGGAATCTTCGATTTCACAGAGTCTATTACTGAATCGAGTCAACAAAATTTGGAATCCGAAACTAGTATTTTATAACGCTTCTTCATAGAGCAAACTAAACTGGTGTCGAAGTGTATAAATACCTATGGGATAATAGTGCATAAAAATTTTCCTCCAGAATAAAGTTATCAAGTAAAAATCGAATTTGTTATTGACCACGAGCTATTGTGCACACATCAAGGAAATAATTCGTCAATGTCAAGTTCCTCATTTACACTTAACAACACGCGTGGGACCTACAGTCTAATCCCCCGCGTACTGAGAGGATTCCTATCCCCAGTTAAGTAGTGGGAAGTATTTACGCTGAGTTATTATTATTACGTCGCCGTGTGGTGTCGGGATAAAATAACACCTCTCCATTTCTTCCGTGGATGTCGTAAGGGGCGACTAAGGAAATAGGTTTTGGTATGCTTTAGGCGACAGGTTAGCAACCTGTCACTATTCTACCTCCTTCTATCTCCTTATATCCTCTATCATTTAAAATATATCGTATATCAGAGGCTTAGCAGCCTTTTAGGTCTTTCTTGGCATCACTGGCATCCATCTGGCATCTCATTTCTGGCATTCTATTCAATTATGTGCGACGTCTCTTTTTTGGTATTTTGCCATACATTTCATGGAGTTCGAAGCGCAAAATACGCAAATTTGTGGCCGAACAGTCACGATCGTCACAATCACGGTCGTTTGAGGTTCAGAAAAACACTATTAGTTAGTAATTTTTTATTTTATCTTAAATTTAAAATTATTTTGTACTATTATTACAAACTTAAGTTAAAACAAACAAGGCAATGTTCAAATTATCAATTGGGCTGTTTCTTGTTAGAGAAGGATAGAGTAAAGTTTATTTTAATAATTCTGCACCCGTTGTCCATGTGACATTTTATTAGGTTACATAAAAATGTTTAGATTATACAAGGTAAGCATAATAATCAATGTACCGTTAAAACCAAGCAGCAAGAAAAAAAACAACCCTTAAAACTCAACCACACACTTTCTCAGACGTATTTTCTCTATACTTATGCGAACATCCCTAAAATTGCACTCAAAAAAGTGACCAAACTCTACTTCTTTTAATCATGTGTAAGCACAGTCAGCATCTATGATCGACACGGTCAATGTGCCAAAGATATGGACACATGACCTCAAATCGAGATAATAAGAGTGGGTTTACATAAGTTTATCACTTTGTGTCAATAACTTTGTTGCCGACAGTACACACAAAAACTATTACAAATAATAGAGCCGAATTATTTTGTTCACATGACATCGAAACGTTCGTCTCTACGTTTTGTTGACAGAAAAAATAACGCTTTCATTCCTAAATGTGGTAGGTAGAGCTCACGAAACGCTACATAGTTAAAACCATGACGCAACGTAGCCACTCTTATATATGAGGGATCTACGCGATCAACGTACCAAAAATATATACACGTTTGTTCTGTCTCAACAATAAGGTCGTGTAAACATGTTTTGGCACTTCGTCCGTGTTCTGTAACTGTATTGATTTTATTCCATGTGTAAGGAAAAGTCACATTTTTGAGAAAGTGTGCATTTTGAAAAAATGCTCCATCTGTTAAGACGGGCCATTGGTTGTATTGTATAACATGCAAGCTTTAAGTACACGTTTAGGGCAATCACGTTGTACTGATTTGAGCTGCATTTTCCAGGTGAATTGATACAATGTTGTCATTTTCCATGTACCATCGAACCAATTGATTCCTGAGCCATCATAGAACCTATTCACAGTGAACGTCATAGTGACATTGCATTTTTTGACAAAGGAAATCTTTACAACGTTTATTGTGACAACGTTCTGCGGTGGGTCAGGATTCAGTTGGTTCGATTGTATTAATTTACATTAAAGTAGGGATGAGAAGTAACCTTTCTAATTACATTATTAGACTTGGGATCCATTTTATCAAAGTCCATATTACACGAGTAATTGTACATTTTGTACAAATTATTGTTTGGCCTAAAATGAAAATACTTGATCAGCCGGAAACTTAAAATAAAAAACACAATCTTTCAATTTAATGTACTTACGTAAATTTAAATGTATTCCCCGAAAATTGCTGCCAGTTAATTGGTGAAATTTAAAAAAAAACGGTAAGAAGGTTTGTAGCCCAATTGTAAATGCAAAAAAGAGCAGTAACTATTTTTTGTATTGTAAACATTGAAAATGTATTTATCAACAATAGATACTTTAATTACATTTCAAAAGACTCAAATAACTCGCAAGTGCTCTAAAATATTTGTAAATATAAAAAGAAAAACGTGGACCACGATAAATTTTATATCATGTGGACGGTGACCGGCAAATAGCTCAATACTTATTAGTAATTCGGTTATTTCTTATGAAATAATACATTGTTGTAAATTAATTAGAAATATACCTCTGCAAATGTGGGCGATGAACTAACCATGTAAGATAAAATTATGTCACAGCAGATTTCAAATTTAAAACTGCTCAACTTACAGCCACAGATATCATTATCATAAGAAAATTTGTAATAATAAAAACATCGTTCACAACTGCCAAGAGGAACATTCGAGTTACAAAATGGTAAAAACTAATAGCTGCTTATGGTCAATAGAAAACAAAAACGTCGCTAAACTAATAAATGAACACTTCCGTAAAACCTTAGTGAAACTTATTTAAATTTGGTCATAAGAATTACACTAAGTTTATTTTTATATTACTCGCCCTACTACTCACATGTCAACATCTTACACTAACAACAAAAATATCAAGACTGCTGCTCACAGCTCGTACTTGATTCAGCTGTCAATTATACTCACTATAATACCAATATGCTCATGCTGTTAAACTGTAGAAATAAAAAAGAACCGTCTCGGTACACCTTTTAGCGTTTCACTAGTAAGTTTACTGCGAAAAATTTCAAAAAGTTTTACGCACGCCTCTTCTTAAAAGGTTGCGTAGACCTTTTCGAGCACATAAATCTGTTGCCAAGCGTAATTCAACAGAGACGCTGTTCTTGTGTTTAATACACCTTAGCATGTAAGTAATGTAACATTTTGGTTAGCACTAGTTGCACGACTTTTAAGCCGTCTCACAGCATCTGAGCGGTGCACCCCTTTTCCAGGTTACTTAAGTACGCTACCACCACAAACAATAACAGCATTAAGGCAATAATTTCAGTTAATCTTAGCGTCTACATCATTTAAAATTGTGCGGTTGGCATTTTAATATAAATATAATTTATATCTTAAAGCGTATCTTCTCACTGGTAGGTACGTTTTTAGTAGTTTCAATAGCATAAAAAGACTCTGCGAATAATCTACGATATGCTGAAACGTTGTTTCCGTCGATAAAATTTATGAGCATAAACAACATATCAGTGACAAAATTTACACTATGTAAGATTAAAACAAAGACAAGTTTAAGCTCTATTTTATACGTACTTAATGCTAAAACAATTTTCCCTATCGATCGTTCTTAAACTATTTCTTTTAGCGTCGCCATCACAATAATCAGTCTCAAAAACCCGGAACTATCCTTATTGTTCGAACATAAGAATCATTTCTTTACTATGCTTTCGAAGTCATAATCTGGTCCGTAGGCTTGCTTAGCCGTACGTCTAGTAAGGAACACTTTACCCTTCTTTATATAGTCACCACACGCTTTGTCTACTTCACACGGGATTTCTTCTAAATTGGGAATATCTGAACAATCATTTGTGCACACCCCGTTCGTTTTTCCACATTTGTCTGCAAGTCCATTTGTCTCAGTGACGCCGTTTTGTTTGATACCATTTCTTGTTTTCTCAAACTCTTTCTGGATCTCTTTCTCAGCGATTCTCTTCTTTTTGTAGCTTTTTGAATAGAAATTGAGGAATAGAAAAAGAAAGATCGTAACATTGGTAGATATGAAGTAGGTGAACCCGACTGCATATTGACATCTTGGAGAGAAGTGCGTCCATATACAATAGAGTAGCATTATTACAAATTGGACCTGAAAACAGAAATATTAATCTAAATACTTTAAGCATTTGAATGGAACCTCAGAGTGAATTTTGTCAAATGGTCTACACAACCACTTTTCATACACGTCATCCAAATGTAAAACAAAAAACTATAGACATCAAAATAAAATGGTGCTGTAGTTTATTCTGGAAATAGTTTTTATTATTTTATTTCAGTTAGTTATCTTGTTCTAATTTGGACACATCATTATCATTAATCACATAAATAACCACAAAAGCAGCCTTCACTTATTGGTTAAATTATCTAGATAGAATATTAGTTGAAATTAGCGACGGATTTAAGGTAAAAATAAGTTCAAACAGCTAACTTACCAACTGCAAAGTCGTAACGTACTTCTTCCACCACAAATACTTTTGGAACTGAGGCCCTAGTCCAGAGAGGAGGTAGTAAGTGTACATGACTACGTGGACAGCTGAATTGAGAAGAGCCAGGATGGTACCCTGGCCGCCGGCAGCGAACTTCAGATAGGACCAGGAGTACAACGCCATTATCGCATGGTGGTACACGTGAAGGAATGTCACCTGAAAGAAGAAGTTCTTTGGAATTTATGTTTTACATACATACATACAATTACGCCTATGTTCCCAAATGGGGTAGGCAGAGGACACGTAACTTGACATAGACAAAACCATGATTATGACTAATCACGCTTTGAAACTTCTAGCGTAGTTTTAGGTTTGCAAAGATGGATAAGGTAGAATAGTGACAAGTTGCTAGCCTGTCGTCTAAAGTGTACCAAAACCTATTTCCTTAGTCGCCTCTTACTACATCGGCGGAAAAAGTGGATGGATTTATGTTTTAGTAATTGAAAAACGTAATAGAAGAAAACCAGCATAATGTAATTATTATGTAGGTATCATAGTGTCGACGAATTGACTGACGTCGCCACATGTCGAGACGGCTGAAGTAGCCTCTGCCGTTCACAACTGGTAGTTCGTGTGAAAGAAGCCTTATCTATCCGAACGTTCTAGTAAAGATGGTTTGGACATCGGACAGTCAGATCATGAGTCATTAATATTTTAAAGTAGAATACAGCAAAAATATGCTTTAAATCGTGATTTACAACGAACAATTTTAAATGTGTGTTTTTTGGCTTACCTACCTACAGATAGCTAGGAGTGTTAGTGGTTTCAACAGAGAGCGGTTTATGATACCGTAATGCATATCCCGAACAAGTTTCGTGACGTACAGTCACGAACCGGGATTGTTGAGCCACTTACCACTGTTCGCAATTTAGACATGTAATCAATGACTGATGTGATAGACTAGATGTCAGCTATTGGATTAGTATTACGCGACCAAGCTACAAAAATAGGAGTGACTCAACAATTCCTATTCGCGATGGTACATACCTGTTTATCTTTCTTTCGCAGCACAAAAAACACCGTATCTAACAGTTCCGTGAACTTGGCAAAGAAGTACCACCAGCCGAGGTCCAATAACTGCAAAAAAAAATTGTGAAAATTGAATACCCTTTACTTTTAACTTTTTTAAGAGAGTAGAATTTATAAATGAGCAATAAACAATTGGCATCAAAATACTGATGTGGTATTTATACACGAGTTTATTAAAACAAAATTTTGTAACCAGGGTAGAGAAAGGGATGTTGTGTTGGTTTGGGCTCATGAAGTGTGTTAGGGCAAGTCGACACCGTAGAAAAAAAAATCAACAATATAGGTGATCTTTTCCGAAAAGCATAATAGACACGAAGAGAGGGATGAATGTAAATGAAGTGAATGAATTTACGTCAGAATAGCAGCGTTATGGCTATTATGTCTTTTGTCTCTGTTTGCCTTCTGGGAATACTTTCTGTACTGTGCCGATTTTAGTGTAAGGCGAATTTATGGATACATGAGTTGACGAGCACTTAGCACAAGTAAAATCAAATCCAACCAAAACTTGCCAAGGGATAAGAATGACAATGATATTAGGTAACACTCACATACTTATAAATTGTTCGTGCGCCTGATGTCATGACATTAGCAAAGTTACCTACCTGAAAAACTAAACATTGACTCGACACACTAACTCCACACTAAACTCGAAACTGGAATTGCAGACCAATTGTAACTCTAATATCTAAGCAATAGATATAAGAAACATACCTGTTTGTTTTGCGTATTCGACGGGTATCTGCATCCAGCGTATATGATACCATCGCGGAAAATGTTTAAGTTGAGGGCCTGAAAAAGAAAGGCTATTATTAGAAAGGTTTTTCACGTCGATTTTACAAACATTGTTGTGGATTTAGTACAAAATCCAGCACCATTCAGTTTGATATTTCATAGCGCATATAAAGGAAGTTTGAAGTTCAATTAGTAGATATAAATCTGGGTAGTGATATTAGAAATCAATAGCATCTAACAAAACGAGAGAGTGGGAGAAAGCGAGTTTTATGGATGCATATTATGTTTGCTACTTTTCTCAAAACTTACGGTACAAAATATAGGTAGACAGTATTAGAACGTGTAGGTATCTACTAAAAAAACCTACGTTGTATTGCAACTTACGGTACAAAATATAGGTAGACAGTATTAGAACGTGTAGGTATCTACTAAAAAAACCTACGTTGTATTGTTCCTATAAGTACCTAGTATAATACCGTAGCTTAGTCGCGACTGAGTAAATGGGTCAATCAACTACTTTCTCCTTGGTTGCCATTGGAACGTCTCCTAAGTCACCCAGTGATTTTGTGACTTTCTGGGATATGTACAGTCCACAGAAATTTCTAGATTGTTACAATTATTATTATGTATGTGAGAGTAACAGTGGTATCCTTTATTCTAATAATTAGTAAACTCTGTCAGTCAGTAGTGTGGCATGTGCTTTGGGTTCGTGCCGTGGTATACGAGCAGTCTCTCAAAGGTCGTCATATGTGTCAGTTGTAGGTACACACTGAGTGACCTCTAATAAGAATATCTCCTAATTAGTCAACGTTTACCATAGGTTCCGTAGAGACCTTTGAGGTGGTAGTTTGTAATTTAATTCATTTTGATGTATAAGTAATTACGAGGTTCATAACCTGAGCATAAAATATAACAAAGTTATTCCAAGCAACTCTATCACAGCTTTTCTTCTTACTTACTGGACAAAATAAAAACACAAAAAAGTTGACTAGCTAATAAATTGTTAAGTGTGGCTTCCACTTCATTATTATTATTAAAGAGCTCCGCTCACCAATTCAATTTGAATGTTATTTCTTATGTCGTTTAATTTGAATTTTAAGCAACAATCTACAAAATTCGTTTATGATAGGTATTATTTTCTTTCAGTTTTCAGTTTCCAGAGTTGCATTGAAAACAAAGCAGCATTGCAGTTTGCCGTTATATTATGCTGAGTGCGGCCCTCTTGGCGCTTTTTGGCACAGAATCGGAGTAGTTTATTGAACGCGTAGTATTAAATTATTATTTGTTTAAGACTTATTTTTGAATCTGATAAACAACAATATTTCATCTGTGTCAATTTGCGTCAATAAATGTCTTTATTCCTTTCTTTAATTCAATATACACTTACTTTATAAACGATCATCACCGAAAACAGAACTTGCGTGGCGTTGTAATACGCGATGAGTCGAGTGATCCTGAGCGGGGGTCGGTTCTTCATAATCCTTGGACCCACCCGCACAAGGATGAGGTACGCAATCACCACAGAAAGGATTGGCATGGGACTGGACATCATGAACCACGAATCCACCATAGCGCCTGAAAATTAAATTTTATCAATGACTTATAAATACGATTCGCGTATACACTGCCCGAAAGATTAGATTGCTTGAAAAAAAAAACGACGAATTAATCTACTACAAAATAGAAATTTGCTACGATCTACATATTCTCTCACCAATTTTTTTTTATAGCTATTCCAGTAAAATTATAAAGATCAAAAATATATATATTTCTTGCAGCAGCATTCAGCATCACTGTGCAATTTAAAGATACTGATTGTAATTAAAAAAAAACTTACTTTTCCCCACTTTCAGCGAGTCCAGGTATCGATCTACTTTCTCGAGATAGCTCATTTTGATTTCAACTTATGTCTGAAAAAAATAGAAACGCTTTATTGTAGCCTCAAAATGCAAAAGAATTAGCGTCATTAAAGTCAAATTGACAGGACATTTTTTTGACAGTATTTTTTTTGCAACCGGCCAGTTTCATTTTATGAAGAGAAAGAGGTTTTTACCGATTAATGCATGTGACAAGAACCTCGTTCTATAGTATTCTTACCATATTCTGAGCCATATTCTAACAAACTGATTCCTGACCCACCATAGAATCTATTTACATTTTACAATGTCATAGTGACAACGTATTGCGCGAAAAATGAAAATAAATCTTTATTTCGTTTATTGCGACAATGTTCTATGGTGGGACAGAAATCAATACGTTGGTTCCGGTGAACAAATTCAATATAATTATTTTACAAGCATTATTTAGTTCACACATTTGAACACTTTCTGTTACCAGTAATTTACCGAGCATTACCGTTTTTTCATACTTAAAAAAATATTGTTAGAAAATAAATATAAAAAGTATTTTAATTAAATTAGGTAGTATTACTTTTATATAAAATTTAATCTTACACGTAGTTTGTGCTACTTGTTTATGTATCCGCTATTTTTTACGTTACTAGTAAATAAATTTTGACTCTATTTTTTGTTGATCAAAAAATACATTCATTTATTCTAGTGAAAAATCTCTACATGGTCTTCTCATATTTCAATAATATCGTATTAAGCACTTGTTGTTCATTGTTCACACATGACTTCTTTAGGACGAATAACTGTCTTGTCATTTGTAATGTGAATGTTGTACCAAATTTGTCAATGTGTCATGTTTTGAGAGGGCTTTTGTTAATAAAACAAAGTAATAATGTCACTTATCTTGTCTTCAATGGGATCTTCTATTGGTCTATTACTTATGATTTGATTCACACGAGCGCTTCTAAAGTATAATTTTGGTTGAAGAATAGCTCTGGTTTTAATTTTGTTGACTGCACATAAATGTAAAACAAAGCGTGTGATTTAAAAATCTTTCTGAAAGCAGAGTATTATTTAAACTAAAACATACCTACCTATTTGGGTATAGTTAAAGTCATAGAAACATACATTGACTAAGGAAATCATTATTGCGTTTCCTAGGACAGAGTTACACGATGGATACGCTAACAACTGTTTCAATATAAATTATAATCTCTCTTAGTGAAAATTAACTTTTTTTGTAAATGTTATTACAGTATGGTGTTATTACAGTATTGTTAATCGAAATATAGGCAAAAAAATAAAATTTCATGATCTAACAACCTACTGGTTATTTAAAACGCATTGAAATCGGTATAATCTGTCTGAGACATGCAACACTACTCACAGACTTATACACTCACGCGCACATACAGATATCGACGTCAAACTTATACCACCCCTGAGGCTTGATTCACAGCTGTCCGGGAGACCCGTACGGGCACTTGCTACGGGCACCCGCAGCGGGAGCACAAATGAGGAACTAGAGCATCGATTCACAGCGACCCAGATTGGTGCCCACGGGACCGGCTCTTCGTCGCTGTGAAACGATGCTCTAGTTCCTCATTTGTGCTCCCGCTCCGGGCGCCCGTAGCAACAGCCCGTATGAGTCTCCCGGACAGCTGTGAATCCAGCCTTAAAAATAAAACGGTATCGACACCGTTACTAGATGGCACTAGGTAACAGAGTTACATAACAGCTGCGCCAGACAGGGCTGAGTCTTTAATGGGATTAGGGCAGAACTCTGGTGACGTAGATGTCAGACGTCTGGCTAGATGTGACTTGAAACTCGGACTACCTACGGGTACTTGACGTGATTTGACAAATAGGACTCAACTAGAACCACCGATTTAGATCGAAGAATTATGTACAGTCACCAGCACCAATATCTGATACAATGAGGCTGCAAAAACATCTGATACGACTCTATTACTAAAGGGCAGTAAGACGTGTCAGATATTTTTGCACGCTCCGTCGTGGCAGATATTAATGATGGTGACTGTACGGTGAAGTGCTAATTGGGGAGCCACATCGCTTGAAATACAAGACAACCTTTGAGGGAGTTTGGTGACCACAAACTGAAAGACGCAGTGTTGATAAGTAGATCGACTAAATATCGTTGGAGTTGCGGGAAAACCACAACTCTTGCAGGTTTCCTAACCACTTTTAGGTTGAAACATTAACGAAAGAGGTATAATAGTGACAGGTTGCTAGCCTGTCGCCTAATGCATACCTTAAGTTTTTTCCTAATCACCTCTTAAGACATTCGAGGAAGAAATGGAGAAGTGTTATTCTAATATCAATACCGCTTGGGAAAGAAGTCTGTAGTTATATTTAAATTAGAGTGATATTTTTTCAAGCTACGGATCTGGCCGCTTTAGGCGTTGTTGCCAGTCATCTACGAGACTTGCTAATAGGAGGTACAGATGTCAAATCATCATCATATATAAGTGCTTCTCTAGTATATTTAGTACCCTAATCGTGGTGTTCAACAACTCTCTACCCTGAAATGTGATGCTTTGTCTTATTTTTCAAAGACCATTTCTAGGTGTTTTATATCTGTGTCATGACGTTTGTCGCGCCTAACAACACTATGTAACAATAACTAGATACTCCTCGTCTTGACAACAGTAGCGATCAGTAGGGATAGAGAAAAGTTTTAAGAGTACGTTGTCCAAATCAATTGCATTTATTATTATTACCTACATACAGGATGCCTGTATTCTATTTTATGGGGTAGGCAGAGCACGTGAAACGTTATATAGTCAGAAGTATGATGATTTTGTACATATACACAGAACCTGTATACCCAAATAGGGGTAGGTAGAGCAAACGAAAAATGACGTAGACATAACCATGTCTATTTCACGTTCCGCAGCCACTTGTAGCAATATTTTTTGGAATAAAATCAGATGAGTCGCCTAAGCATACTTTAACTTATTACCTTAGTCGCCTCTTACGACATCTACGGAAGAAAAGGAAAGGTGTTATTCTAACTTCACCCTACACGGGTCGTTTCGCTTTTGTACCGGTGTGGTGACAAATTAGTGAAGGTCGAATCCATAAACCTTAATTGAATATTCACTTAACTAACTTCAGTTTTCCCTGCGTTTTTAAAATGAGAGTGCAGGCGTCTATTTATGCACTTGTTTCATTCACTATTAAATTTATTCTCTTCCTTTTCCATCAATTATTGTGGACTATAAAAATACACGAATGTACGGAATTCCGATTATTATCCAGATACATTAAGAAAATTGGCCTTATTTGACTAATAAAGTACTTAGGTACTTACCGCTAAATCCACAAATTCACTCGGGCTATTCTACCAACCATCTAACATGTAATAAAATTAAATGCATAACATTTTAATAATAAATTTAAATGATATTAGTAAACTATTAATATACTAGCTGTGCCCGCGACTCCGTCCGCGTGGATTTCGATTTAACTCTGGCTACTAATAATAATAACTCTGATTATCAGATACTGT
>BHDV01013233.1:257871-285300 GCA_005406045.1 Adoxophyes honmai
TGGGAAAACTATTCCCATTTGTTAACTGGCTATGAGATTGGGAAATCTGATTTCCCATTTGGAAGCCAGTTCCGGAAGTGGCTACAAAATGGGATTTTAGATTTCCCATTATGTAGCTAGCTTCGAATCAGGATTTTTTTTCCCATTTGGAAGCCAGCTACGAAATTTGGCTACGAGATGGGATTAAAGGCAAATGGCAGGGTGAAATTGCACTGAAAATTGAAACTTCGAGATCTATTTTTCATGCAAGCTTTGTAGAAAACGACGTAGAGCAACAAAGACTCTTTAGAAAAATAATTGCAGCGACGTTAGTTGGAATTATTTCGTTAACGTAATTATTTCGTTTGCGAGAAAGAAAATTATCTTAGACATTAAATGTCTTTGCTATTTCTTAATGTAATTTTTCAAGGCAATAAATTTAAGATAAGAAAAACTACTATACAAAAATGCTTACAATGTTCACCGCACAAAATATTAAGGCTCAATTCACACCAGAAGAGCGGCGAAGGGCGGCGAAGCGCAGCGACCCGCACGGTAGAGAAGGCGCAAGGATTCCCGCGACTGCTCGAGAAGTCGCTGGAATCCGCGGGAAGTCGCTGGAATGCGCGGGAACTCTAAGATCTCTGGGCGGGATATTGCCAGCGGCCGCTCGCGTCTGCTCGGGCATCCTCGGGCATTCCTACGACTGTCACACGGTTTCGTTTATTGAATTCGCTGGAATTCCCGCGGATCCGCGGGCATTCGCGCGCCTCGTTGGAGTTTTTATTACATGTTTTTTTAACAATGCCTAGTACTGCAGCGCTATTGTCTAACGCACCAAAAATCTAAATCGTGTTTAAATTGACAGTTTATTTCAAAAATCGCTTCAAAATCGATACCTTTCAAAGCGAACTGACACTAAAACTGTCGAATTAAGCATGATTTAGATTTTTGGTGCGTTTTACAATAGCGCTGCAGTACTAGGCATTGGTAAAAAACATGTAATAAATATTCAATTTCATGGATATCTCGTACTTATCTAAGTGTAAGGCCAAATGTTTCTTAGACAAATTTTATCCTAAACATTAGTCCTACCGATTTGTATAATAAACCAGCAAATATATTTTTTTTAATTTTTAGTTGGTTCGATTCCCCGTTGAGACAAGCAAAATTTTAAAAATCTTTTAATGCAGTTTTGTTTCTTTCTAAAAATGAAGGAATGTTTCCTTTCAGCAAAATGAGCTAACTAAAAGATTTAGAGTAGTTCCCCTCCAGGGCCCATTGAAACTTTCCACCCTGTATATCTGGATCCCTATTTTTTTTTAACCTATTTTTTCCCCTAACGTTTTTTGCCATAATGATCATTTGACCTAAAACTCATATGGCCTATTTTTAGTTTCCCTAAATATTTTATTTCAAAAACGATTGTTTTGGCACTCCGCTCGCTTCGCTCGCTATTTATGGTCATAAAATAAATCTAACCTAACCTAACCCATTTGGTTACTAGCCTACAATTGATTCCTGAGTATTTTTAAATTATGCGAAATGATTATTATGGCAAGTAATCGTTAGGGGTAATGCCCATTAGGGCAAAACGGTTAGGGCATGTGATTTTAGGACAAACGATGTTAGGGATCGCGAGGGACACTCGGCCGCCCTACATCCATGATAGTTCTGCTAGCAAGACCAAAGACAAGCTAAGACAACTTCAGATAGCTATTTCATCTCACTTCATTTCATTTAATCAACAGTAAGTAGCTTAAAACTGCCGGGCATCCCGAGATGTTCTTCATTAAATTTGTCTGACCGTTGGAAGCTCTTGTCTGTGCCGAATTGCCTCGCCTCCTTCATGTACTTCACATGTTCCTCGGAAGATAATTCTTCTGTCCACTTATCTGTAAAAGTATAAGGTAAAATATACATTTAATTTGGTAAACAGGGCAACCGAAAATTAACATTCAATAAATTTCCATCAGATGTCTTAAGAGACGAAAAGAAGATCTTTTAAAAGGAAATATCGGTGCACCATAATTTAAAAAGTCTTCAAATGTTTTCTAGAGAGATGACTAAGAAGTTAAAGGTTAACTATAACGTTATGGATATAAGTAGGTATACATACAGGTAACAATGTTTGAAATTTACGATGACTAAATTAAAAATTGACTTTTTTGCTATCGACAATGCAAAATAAAACAATGTAAAACAACGGCCTTAGAATTACATCTCTCCACTACTTTCGTCCATGTCACAAAAAATAGATTTCTTAGGTCTTTGGATACTTCTTTTTGTGTAACTTAAAATTTAAAAATACGCTACATAAGTGGTTACCTATCGGAGTAGCCATAGCACACAGATTCAAAACCATATCCATTTTCGTTACCACTTTAAACTAATTTTAGGTTTAGATGCATCGAAGAATGAAGTATAAAATAGTAACAGGTTGTTAGCCTGTCGCCTAAAATATATCTACCCAAACCACCCTTGAAGAAATGGAGAGGTGTTAATCTAATCACGGCTCATAATTACCGAATATATTCTTAATAGACTCCCCGTCTCCACCATAGTCCTTAGGCAACATTTTTTTAGGTAAATACTCATGTAAAGTCGCCGTATCTGGAAAAACTTGGATCCTTTGGGAGATCTTCGCCGGGAACAGGGGTTTAAGGATCTTAATAAAAGTATTGACTGTTTTTGAAGCGGAAAGTATGTATATAGCTTTCGCTCGAAATCCGTAGCCGTCCTGAAATCATATAACTAAATAGTTAAATGAAACAGATACTCAAGTCTTTATATCGAGATATCTTTACTAGGTATACTCCGTTTATGTAAAGATTAGGATTTCAACTGCCTAAACCTAACACATTTTTAAGTGATCACAAGGAATCGCCGCAGATACCGAAACCTGTTGTATTGAAAACATTATAACATTTATGTATAACAAACAGTAATAAGTGTTATTGAACTAATTATATCCATTGCTTGCCTTTAGATTCAAGAGAAAAGTTTAAATTTTATCCTTTAAATTTCTAATCTTAAAATAAACAGAGTATAATTAAATAATATACATACATACATACATATTCTCACGCCTGTATTCCCAAGAGGGGTAGGCAGAGCACATGAATTCAAAAATCCACTACCACGTTTAGCAATTTCAGGGTAACCAGATGGTTAGACGTGATATTGCGGTAACAGGTTGCTAGCCCATCGCCCACAATACACTAACTCTTTCCCAGAGTCGACTCTTACGACACCCACGGGAAGAAAGGAGGAAGTGCTAATTCTAACCCGGCACCACAAGGGGTAAATAATATATTTTCTTAAAATATTCGATAATTTTAATTAATTCATAAAAAATATCAAGTTCTTACCATATATAAGGATACAACACTGTGAGCATCGGTCAGGTTAAAATTTGCAATCAGGTCCATAATGCTGATGTCTCTGATATCCATAATACCGTATGTCCCATCGGAATAATCCTTCAGCTTCATGTATTCGCTCATCTGTAAATATAGTTTGTATGTAAGAAAGACTATTTTATGTTTAAAGACGCATTTACACGACAATTATATAAGTATACTAAATCTAATTTTGCCTGGACAGGTAATAAAAACTCAATGGTATAGGTGAAAAACTTAGGCAAGTCACCTGTTGTATGTGTGAGTAATGTGTGCGAATAGACATTATACTTTTAAAATTTGAAATCATGTCGTATGGTTTGCAAACTTATTATTTGCTTATCTTTCAAGTTTGATTATTCCTGTCCATTTAAATTATGATTGACACGACTGTCACGATAAGATAAATATAAATAAGTAGTAACTGCCTTCGTATTTTTTGTTTACTTACTTAACACGTTCCCTGTGCATGCACCACATGTGGTGCATTTCGAGGCACTGATGACACGTGATTGCACCACATATGATGCACTGCCCTTTGTTAATGCTATGAGCTGATCAAAATCTGCACGTGTGATCTAGATCATATTCATTTGCTTGCACCTATGATCAAAATAGTAGGTAATAAAGCGTATGGGGTGCCTGGGGACTTATTATTTAATGAAATATTCCTACGCAGATCAATTAAAATAAAATACTGCACGTGTCGACTAATTTTTTGACTGCCAGCTTCAAAGGGAACGTGAGTTTTTAATTATATTTCTCGCACTGGCAACACTAAATTCGGAATCCATTTGTATAGATGCAAATTATGTGTTAATGTTTAAGCTTATGGCCTTGTAAAAATGTTTTAATATAAAAATAAAATGTCTTCTGTCGTTTGCTGTCGAAGTTTAACGTTGTTTTCGTTTGGTCTTTGAAGAGTTATTTTGTAATTTTGTGTGATAAAATGCCAAATAGGTACTGTCAAAGCCGTCAAAGCTGAGGAAGATAATATTATAATAATTCGCAATTGAAAATGTAATTCACAATTTACTGAAGTGTTTTGTAAAGGAAAAGTCCGAGGAATTAGATAAAAAAATCCTATGAATATAGTGCGTGTCTATCCGCTGCCGTGACGCGTAGCTTCAGATGATGGGTCACGGATTGACCTGAAACTAATCGAGCTAATCTCGGTTTAAAAAACTTAAGTAGTTCCGTTATTTTTCAGTATAAGTGAGTCTCACGGTAGTTTTATGTTTTAAAAAAATCCTCTAATTATTATCATTGAAATCGTTATAAAAATGGCTGGTGGATATCGTGTAAAAAAATATTTTTAATAATAACACACAGCAGGTTAGCCTGCGGCAAAAGGAGCAATCTCAGCGAATGCTGCGCTTACAAAGATGCTGACAACACTGGTTTTCAGCCTACCCTTGTTGATATTACCAGTTAAAAACTTGCTAAGTGCAGCCTTTATAATGTTTTTTACAGGCATTGAAAAATGTTTCTAGATAATGTTCTGTATCTACGATGGCTTGTATGACTTGTGACGTTTTTTTTTTTCACTAGGCACTGTAAGATTTTATACTTAATTTTTTTTTAATCACAAACAACTCTGGATTTTTTTTGGCAATGTCAGTTTTTCCAAAGCAAGTCGGTACTTACAAAAGACTTGTAACAGTGCTCTTACAGGTCTGCAAAAACAATTCTTAATATTTTTTATTTCATGGAAAATCTTCAACTGGTGTCAAAAAAAAAGTCGAGTCAAATCCAAATTCTTAAAGACGGTACTTTTACTTTTTTGAGCTACTTACAATGATAGAATACTTGTATACATCCAAAAGGTCAGCCGATGTAACCTTGCTCTTTATTTGCATGATGTATATTCTGCCGTCATCTTCAGTGAGATTTGGCATATTTATGCTTAATCTGCAAAAATAAAAATACATGTAGGTACTTAATTGTTAATGTCATAATCATCGATGTGTGTAGTAGGTACAATTGTTATAATAGTAAAGTGTTAGTCACAGACCAAAGATATTTTATTAAATTTCAAATCAAGTTCCCCGAATTTATAAATTTCCGTTCTCGGGTCAAGTAAACAAGATACTCACACTTTTTCTCCTAATTTGGGAAAGTCATTTTTTGCATGGATTTTTTCGTAAAATTCTGGCAACATAGTTCGTTGTGTGCACATTTTTTCCACCCTCAGTTTTGCTCTCTCTATTGAACCTTTGGTTGTAATTATTACGCGTTCCAGGTATTCTCTATCTGTAATTGTATTACAAAGTAGGATTTAGTCGGTACATCCCAAAATATACAAAGAAAGTACAGACACAAAGCGAGTCAGAGTTGCGCACTGAGAAATACAAACAATCATTGTGATTTTCCATAATTATTATATTATAATTTTATCTCAAAACCGTTTAGTTTTTCGTGTAAACATCACACATCTGTAAAAAAATTGCTTAAAGTTATGAATACTATTTTACTAATTTCAAGTTGACAGCATTGTATCGAACCGCGATTAGAAAGGGATTCGAGAGTACCGTTAGCACAATTTGTACTTAATAAATGATTAAATATAATTATAAACCAATATTTGATATCTTCATAAGTGCAGACCCTTATAGATAATAGAATTAATAGCTGAATATGATTTGTATATTTAAACTGTATTCTCGGTAAATACTGTCATTTTTTAAATAAAAAATTGAAATAATAATATCATATCTGACAAATCTATCACTAACCACATTATTTTGCTTTATCAAATTGCCGTAGCTGTTCAAAAATACATAAATAAAAAAAATATTTAAAATACTTTAAAAACGCTACAGGTTTAAGAAAGTAACTCTATTTGATCTGAAGTATTATCTCTTAATGCTAACGGAAATCAATAGAAAAACGCTACATTATTTAATATTTTTTCCATGCTTTAGAAATTCATTGTACCAAAATAACAATTTACTTTATCTGCATACTCTACCACTGACAATGTCATATCATGCATTTAGTTCAAAAATGACATATGTGCTCAATCCCTTTCTAATCGCGGTTTGATAATAGTTCTGTACACTGACAAAAACATGGATCGGTGGTTTTCACCGACTTGAAAAAAACAGGTTCTCATTTTCGGCTGTAAATTTTATTTTAAATTTGGTTCGGGAGCCGATTTCAACAATATAAACGGCTCTGGAAGTTTCCTATAAAATATATTTTTATTTCTACTAAACTGGCAACTAGTTGTTCAAAACTCGTTTTGAAAACACGTTTTTGATCATCTGCATTTATTATTGTCTATGCGTCACAGCTAATTATCACAGGAAGCAAAAAATAAGCAGTGCTATTTGCGGATCAGTTTTGGGTAAAGTTGATCTCAATTTTTGTGTTTTCAAAGTAAGTTATCAAAATATTTACGTCGAACGGGGTATCATATACACAAAAAACAAATAAAATCATAGAATAAAAATCCATTTAAGTAATTTAACTAAATAGTTAGGAAATTTTGTTTGAATTCAATAATTTCAACCAAATTAAAAATGATAAATTTAAAAAGCTGTTTTTATTTCTCTGGACGCATTTATTTATCTATTTACTACAAAATTATATTTACTTAATTCATCATACATACAAAAAAAGCCGTGATAGCCCAGCGGTTCGAACTGTGGCCTCTCAAGCAGAGGGTCGTGGGTTCAAACCCCGGGCTCGCACCTCTGAATTTTTCGGAATTTATGTGCGATATCAAATTTGATATTTATCACGAGCTATTCGGTGAAGGAAAACATCGTGAGGAAACCTACACACAGCGACGAAGTAATTCAACGTTGTGTGTGAAGTTCCCAATCCGCACTGGGCCCGCGTGGGAACTATCGCCCAAGCCCTCTCATACTGAGAGGAGGCCTGTGCCCTGCAGTGGGACGTATATAGGCTGATGATGACATCAAAACGTACCAAAGTCATTTCTCACAAAATGCTCCTGTTTCTCAGCCCACTTTTGCAAAATGTCGACAGCGTCGCACATTCCTTGATGGTCCAACCCATGTCTTTTTCTCACATCTCGTAAAGTGTTGGGACGAAACTTTAAAATGTTGTTGTCTTTTAATTCTAATGCCATGGCCGACCGCTTTGCACAAAGTAGTAAAGGCAACTAACGTTTTTTTTCTATTTGTCACTAGACCATAATAAAATTGTGTCAATCAAGCTACAAAGCAGTGTAATTAATTATAATTAAGCAAGTAAGTAAGCACTTTATTGTGCAAAAACACAACAACGTACAAAAAAGTGCTTGTAAAATGACAAATTACAAAGGTTAAGTGGGCTGATCTGGGATGACATACAGCCAACTTCAATTGTATTTTATCACGAACACGGCGGATCACAATGTTGAAGACTAAGTCAGTGGATGTATTAATGGGTGTGTAAGACCCGACACTTGCGTAAACAATGTAAAACCTTTGGGATGGGCGGATGATCCCTTGTAACATCTCCACCCTGCCCAAAAAATAATTTTAGAGCTGCTGCCAACATTAATTTTCAAGTGTCAAATTGTACGCGACAGTAGTACCTACAACAAAATAAAAAGAAATACCCACTTAGGTTAAGCTCTACCTACCCCTGCTGGGAATACAGGCGTGATGTTATGTATGTATGTATGCATGTAGATTTCGTTTGAATACTTTGTATGATATACCTAATAATTTCTTAATGACTGTGTGGTTTGATATAAAGACAAGACCGCAGGAGCATGACGAAACGACGTGTGCTTCTGCATGCAGTCGGCCTTGAAATCACACCTTTGCTTGTTTGTTTACCCAAAACCGGAAGTTTTATGCTTGTAAATTTTGTAATAACCTTCAATTCTATAAATGGACACACTAAAATCGACCATCTTGTACAAAATCACAACATCATCATCATCATCGACGCGCCAATTAAAATACTTAAGTTTAACAATTTTGAAATGTTGATTTCCCGTCAAATTTCCCGTGTGGTGCCGGGTTAGAATAGCACCTCCCCCTTTCTTCCCGTGGGTGTCGTAAGAGTCGACTATGGGAAAGGGTTAGTATATTGTGGGCGATGGGCTAGCAACCTGTCACCGCGATATCACATTTAACCATCTGGTTACCCTGAATTTGCTAAACGTGGCACTGGATTTTTGGATTCATGTGCTCTGCCTACCCCTCTTGGGAATACAGGCGTGAGAATATGAGAGAATATGAAATGTTGATTTTTATTGTCATTGAGAGTTATAAGGGCGGTTTACGATTAATTTTGAAACACTTAATTTGCTGTTGATTATTTGTTATTAGCTACATGATATCGGGTTTAAAATGAAACCTCACCGTTTCTTCCGTGGATGTGGTAAGATACAACTAAAGAAATAGATCAAGGTATAATAAGGCGACACTCATTATCAACTATCACACCTTTATTAAAGAGGTAGGACTAGATATTATCTATCTTGGCATCAAAAAAATATATTTTGAAAGTGGCGAATCAATACAAAGCGTGAAATAGTTCATGGTTTTGTCTATGTAGCATTTCGTGTGCTTTTTTGAAATAAGTAGGCGTGAAAATGAAAACGACACCCACGGGAAGAAAGGGGGAGGTGCTGTTTTAACCCGGCACCACACGGGAAACTTGTTTTTTAACGTAACAAACTAAGCCAGTCTGGCAGATGTTGAAAATTATCGGATAACTCACGTTTAATAAATCGAGTTTAGCTCGACATGTTTCGGGCTAATTCGTAGCCATTCATCTAGGAGCCGCGGCGGCTGCTGCAGCTAAGCGCGAACTGCGCGCTTCCGCTCTCCACGTTTAGTAGTAGTTTAGCTGTGGCAGTTCTTGACATACAGCCTAGTGACAGACAGACAAACAGACAACGAAGTCTAAAACCTAGTTATTCTCTTGTCGCTGGACGTATTTCATTTTTGTAGATCTTATCGGTGATTTTAGTAAAGGTTTTATGCCGCAAAACGTTATTTAAGACCTTTTTTAAAGGGGAGGGCAGAATTGAGAGAAGCCCTCCAAATAACAACAAAGCTCGGGTAATAAAGCTTTATAATGATGTGGCTGTAATTTAACTTTTATTAAAATACTTTTCGTGTATTCAGGAAGGACTTTATGGCGATGGCGGCAAGACATTTTAGTAGGTACTGTAATAAATACCAAAAGTTTCCATTTTTGTTGAAGTTTTAATTACGTTGTGAAGTTGAAATGATTGCTTGTTTTCTGTTTATAAAACGTAAAGTTTTTTCTTTTGTCGACATTTTAGGAATGAAGTCTTATTTAAGGAAAATGCGTTAAATGTGTAGCTTAATATTATTTTAATAGAAAAAAATAAATTAAGACACAGGTTTGTAGCTCGTCGCCAACATCTCTACAGGCTGAAATCAAATTAGTTAATTAGTTAATTAAATCAAATCAGTTAATGCTAAGCCAACATAATGCATTAGTTTAATTGTTAATTTACTAAGATTAAATAAATTAGGACAAGGACCTCAAATTTAATAAGACTAATTCAAAGGCATTCTATATATTATTATATATATATTATATACATACATACATATTCTCACGCCTGTATTCCCAAGAGGGGTAGGCAGAGCACATGAATTCAAAAATCCAGTGCCACGTCTAGCAATTTTAGGGTAACCAGATGGTTAAACGTGATATCGCAGTGACAGGTTGCTAGCCCATCGCCCACAATACACTAACCCTTTCCCAGAGTCGACTCTTACGACACTATTAGAGGCGCTATTCTAACCCGGCACCACACGGGTATATATATTATTATATATATATTATATAAATTTTTAATTAGGTATATATTGTCCAGCTGTAGCTGAGTAAGAAATACCTACTATTTTGTATACTATTTGAACAACACGGGACATACTATTATAGATACTTGCGATACAGCCATTGTGTCTAGTGCAAGGGCTAACGGTTAATTTCATGTTAGTGTCCGACCGAAGCATCGGCTTTGGCTTCGGCTTCGGCCACCTTCGGCCAAAAAATCCACCTTCGGCCAAACCTTCGGCTTCGGCCAAAATTTGGCCGAAGCTTTGGCCGAAGCCGAAGGTTTGCAAATTGTGATTTGAAATTGAACGAACCATGCCAGAGCGAGACGGATAGTGCGCAGCGCTTAGCAGAACAGCGTTTCGCCGACCCGATCGCATTGCTTGCAGTTAATCTTATAAATAACTGACAAAACATAACATAACAACATAGTCACACTTGATTTCGAAGCGAAAACTGCAGAAAATTTACTGTTGTTTTTTTACTATTAGCAAATTCTCTCATTACTTTGGGTCAACACACCTTCGGCTTCGGCTTCGGCTTCGGCCGAAGGTTTTCATGAAAGCCGATTAATCGGCTTCGGCTTCGGCCAAAATTGTACCTTCGGTCGGACACTATTTCATGTATGTCTTTTATACATACATACATACATAGAATCACGCCTGTATTCCCAAACGGGGTAGGCAGAGCACACAAAACGCTACATAGACAAAACGACGACTATTTCACGTTTTGTGGCCACTTTGAGCATAATACTTTTCAGGTTGTGAGGTGGCAGGTACAATAGTGACAGGTTGCTAGCATGTCGCCTGAAGTATACCATAACCTATGTCCTTAGTCGCCTCTTACGACATCCACGGAAGAAATGGAGAGGTTATTCTAAACCCGACACCACATGGAATCGGAATCGGATGTCTTTTATGGTAATAAATTAATTAATTGGTTACTTACTACTTTCTAATCAAGACGCTGTAAAACTCATTGGCCTACGAAACTCTCATTGGTCCCTCAGCTGTATTTCATTCCATCCCTGTCAACATGGACACGAGAACCGCACACGAGCACAACCCCATTCTGTTCCCTGTAAAATAGTTGATCGCTGACCCGAACAAACGGAACCCATTTGATCTCCGCCCGTTTAGGGGCCCATCGTTATCGGGTAAAAAAAAACACGGGTTAAACTTTTACTGGATTTATACATTCATAGTACATGTTGAAAATTACCAGATAACTCACGTTAAATAAATCGAGTTTAGTTCGACATGTTTCGGACTAATTCGTAGCCCTTCATCTAGGAGCCGCGGCAGCTGCTGCTGCCAAACGCGAACTGCGCGCCTCGGCTCTCTGCGCGCGACTGCTCGTGCCCGACGAAACTAACACTGGCTCACGACTACCCTCGTTATTATCGTCATTTATATTATTGTCAAAAATAGGGTAGCACACAACACTAAGTACATCACTTTGTAAAGGCACCTCCACACTCGCTGTTGACGCAGTACGAAGATTCAAAACTGTCTTCCAACTCGGAGGCACCGACCAACCACTGTCTCGATTAAAGTTTGGACGTCTACTAATCTCTATAGCTACTAATCTCTGTAGTACACATCACATCCGCTTGTATTTCTTCAATAGGGTATATTTGAAAGAGATATTCGTTTTATTAAAGAAACCCAACTGTATCTAAAGATATTTTATAACAAGCGAACCTCTCCGGAACTCGAATCAACGAAAAAACACTGGCTAATTTACTGCAGGTATTCCACTGAGCTGTCGTGCGAGCATGCATGAGGCATGGTTTTGTTTGTGGGTCGTGGAGACGGCTCGATTAGTGTGGACCCGGCTATTCAGGATAAAATTTATTTAAGTAACTTCAAATCATAATTTTATTTTGGTTAGCTCGAATCCTGGGCGATGCAAGCGAGATTTAAAAAAAAATTTGAATCCAGTTTATACTGAACAGCGATGTGTGAAACGGGACACAGTCATGGCTTGTCTATGTAACGATCCGTGTGCTTTACTTACCCCATTTTGGAAACCTTGCGTGATTGTATGTAAGTTTTCGGTACGGAACCCTGTCCGCGTACAGACGTGCTTAGGTCGTCCACATAAGCGTATTCTGGGTACGGGCAATCTTTGCTACTAGTTTCCTTAGCAAAGAAATTGCCTCTATTGTATTCAGTACAAAGGATTGGCAACTTCAGAAAAGATGGTTCAACTTTGAAGAGTTTCGGCTCAAAATTTAGTAGCGCCTGTTTTTAAATTTGCATGTTCTTGATGATAATTTTTTGCCATATTTAAGGTAAGTTAGCTGGGTAAATATTTAGGCGTTTGAACCGCTGTCATTATTCTCAACATTTTTTTTATTACATTTATTTAGAAATTGGTATAATAAGTGTGTCATATAGGTTGTGTCTATGTCTTGCAAATAGATACACACTAGACTATTATAATACACCTTTCCAACAGTATCTGATAAAAAAATGTTGAGAATAATGACAGCGGTTCAAACGCCTGAATATTTACCCAGCTACTTAATACCTATCGTACTAAATTATAAAGACGCGAAAGTTACCTACTGAGAGAAAGTTCACTGAGTTCGACTGGTATTATACCTACCTAATAATTTGACCTGCGGTTCTATGCAGGTTCCACTAGGCTCCCACCTTAGACTTATCCGGAATTTATCATAGTCTAATAAGGTTAGGAAATCACCTCGGAATCCGAGATACCCAGCTGGAAGTTTTGTAAATATTTGCATATTGAGGCCCTAAAAGTTGTCTCAAAACCTACATAATTCTAGGGTGTGAGCAACTATTAAATTTCAAGGTTAAAAGTCACAAAAATCGGTTTTTTGCGCTTTTTTTGTAAATATCTCATTTCCTATGGATTTTTGGTATTTGTATTCGTTATCAATGTTGTAGAAAACAAAATTCTCTACAAGTTTTGTATTTTATTTTTTTATACGGTGAACCGATTTCGAGATAGAGGGCGGAGAGCGCGCGGTCATAACATCACTTTAGGTCGACCGGTCTCCGATCGAAAACGCGCCATTATATACCTGATGAACTATCGATAGATCAATGATTATAAATATATGATTAATTAAATCAATGTGGCTTTGGGTTGGCTGCTGACTGTCTTCGTTTTTTGGCGTAAATTAGAAGATGTGTCCCTCTACGCTGGATTTTTGCAATTATAGTTGATTTTTTTCTATATACCAGACCAGCTGGTTTTCGATTTTTGACGTAAAATGAGGTGACCCACTAAGTTGAATATTTTTTGTAAAGGAGGTATGTCGATTTCGACAGTAGTTTGGTTGGGCTCTAGTGCTTTCTAATCAGGGTCACCAGGTACTCCAGATCTTCAATTATCCCAGTTTTTATATTTTTCCCTTTATGTAGTCATTAATCCCTGATTCTGTACCAAATTTCAGCTTTGTGAGTTTATGGGAAGTAGGTACTAGTTCTATTTTGATGATCATGAGTAAGTGAGTGAGAGTCGAAAATGCGAAACTTTGCTTTCGTTTGACTTCGGAACTAAATGACCTGCTAACTTGAAATTTTGGATTTTAAGTATGTAATTATAGCTTACTAGATGACAAAAATTTCAGCGTTCTGGTCTTATCCAGAAGTGCTCAAATAGGTGCCTGAAAACGCGGCGAAATGGATCCAGTAAAGGATGGTACGGCAGTGCTTGCTTCGCGCTCGACTTGGTGGGGGCACGGCCGTGTCCCCGACCATCAACTTCTGCAGCATTTTGAAGTTTTACAATATCTGTGTGGTTTTGGCCATCGAAGTATCAAAGGCCTTAAGTGATGCTGTGACCGCGCGCTCTCCGACCTATATCTCGAAATTTGTAGAGAATTTTGTATTCTACAATATTGATAAGAAACACAAATAGCAAAAGCCCATAGGAAATGAGATATTTACAAAAGAAGCACAAAAAACCGATTTTTGTGACTTTTGACCTTGAAATTTAATAGTCGCTCACACCCTAGAATATGTAGGTTTTGAGACAACTTTTAGGGCCTCAATATGCAAGTATTTACAGAACTTCCAGCCGGGTATCTCGAAATTCCGAGATTCTTACCTTAATTAACCTTACTTTATTAGGCTATCAATATTTATTTAATTAATCAAATTCGATATTTACCATAAGCTCTCTGATGAAGAAAAACATAGTGAGGATGCACACAGCGACGAAGTAACTCAATGCCATATATGAGATATTTTAGAATATTAGTTTCAAAACGTGCGACTTTGTACATACAACCCTAATGCTTACCTCTACAATGATCTTAAAGCACCCTTAACTGCAAGGAGGGAGCCTTAACTTAAGAGCATTGCTTTAGATAGGTATGGGGGTCGCGTGACTATTGAATTTCATTACTTATACTCTCTAGGTTAATCTATACTAATATTATAAAGCTGAAGAGTTTGTTTGTTTGTTTGAACGCCCTAATCTCAGAAACTACTGGTTCGAATTGAAAAAAATATTTTTGTGTTGGATAGACTATTTATCGAGAAAGGCTTTAGGCTATACAACATCACGCTGCGGCTAATAGGAGCGAAGAAACATTGAAAAAAAAACGGAGAAAATTAGTCACTATTCCACGTGGACGGAGTCGCGGGCATAGCTAGTACTTATTATAAAAGCGTATAAAATTCCCAGCAGAAATAAAAAAAGGTAAAATCAACGCTGGATCCAAAACAGTGCAAGTTAATTCCGCCAGTAAATCGCAAAAGTAATTACAATGAAGAGACCAAATTATGAAACAAAACGAATCTGTCACTGCGTTGTGCCATAAAAAATGTATTTAGAGAGCAAATCTCGTACAAAAGTTAATGAATGGGCCTCTTCGCAATTTAACTTCGTAATAAAATGTTTTCCGTGTCAGTCGAGGGAAAACTTTTACAGACACGTTTTTTAAGTGTCGTAAATAAAAAAGTTCAAGTCAACATGGAAGTATTCTTGATTTTTCTATATATTGCATAGTGCTATGCGTAAAACAATCAAACTGCGAAATAGGAGCTTTGTTACTTATGGCTGAAAATTTACCGTAAACATTTTGCGACCACTTTTTGATCACGCACTGGTCAGTTGGTCGGGTATACACGTTTGAAAACCCCTGTGAAGTTTTTCCCGGAATTTACATGAAAAAAAATATACGAAAAATTTGAAAATATTGCCTAGATAATATTTTAAACTCTCGCGCTTTGTACACATTTTAAACTGATATGAAACACGGGTCTCAACCACGTTCGTCAGTTCTCCGAGACCACGGCCGGTGCAACCCGTGTCGAAACGTCGGAGTACCTAATAAAGGTAAATAATCATATCGCGTTGAGACCCGTGTTTCATATCAGTTTAAAATATTGCCTAGTCTTTTGTACTCCGGCTCGTCGTCAACCGCGTGGCATTGCAATGTCGAACGATTGCTGGAGCGTCGATGTCAATTTCGGGACGGCGATGAAATATTTGTTTACAAAGTCAATAATGAAAAAGTACAGGAAATATTTCATAGGGGTGTTCAAAAACGTATACATATAGCGTAAAGAGTTTTCACAAGCTTCTTTAATATAGAGTTACCTTCAAAATAAATACATTCACTAACAATCAGACAAGAGCAAGACCCTACCCGACACATTCTGAAGCACCAAGAAAGAGTTAAGAACCCACAAGTAGCTCTTATAACCTCTCTGCTCCCAATAAACGCTCATTAAAGCATCAAAGCCCGAATTTCCTTCAACAAAAACCTCAAGACCACAGACTTATACCGAAATAGATACCGCGAGTTCCTGCATTAAAATTTGTATGAAAACCAAGCGTGCCGCATTTTCTCTATCTACTGTAACGTCAAATGAGCGCTTTAGGCTGGGTTCACAGCTGTCCGGGAGACCCGTACAAGCTGTTGCTATGGACGCCCGGAGCGGGAGCACAAATGAGGAACTTGAACATCGCTTCACAACGATCCGGATTGGTGCGCACGAGAGCCGCTCCGCGTCGCTGTGAAGCAATGTTCTAGTTCCTTATTTGTGCTCCCGCTCCGGGCGCCTGTAGCAACAACTCGTACGGGTCTCCCGGACAGCTGTGAACACGGCCTTAGCGATGGGAATTGAAAGTCCGAGTAAAACCGATTCAAAGTTGACGCCTTGAATGCAGATTCAAGTTGTCCTTTCTCTAGGAAGTTAAACCTTTATGGATAAGCACCTATATGGAAGAGCATTGCTCTCCCTTTTGGCACGCGAAGTACATTGAGTCATCTATTTTATTTCGATATAAGTCTGTGCGCAACGCACCAAAATTGTGAAACCCCTCGAAATTTCCAACATGCTTCCCGCTTATAAAGTGTTATTTATTGTTCAAAACCACCCAATATACCGGCAAAGTCAATGTACCTTTTATATTCCATTATTTGGCCCTTCCCCTCTCAGGTGGGAAAACTAAGTGGCTGGATCACTTTAGGCATCGTCGCAAAGAAAATGTCTCGTTAAAATTCATGAGGGGCAATTGTTGAGTTTCCCTGAGAGTTGAGTGATATTAGATTTTTCATTTGCCCCTACGGGTACCCGTTCCGTAGGGTTACCCCTTCTTAGGATTTGAGATCATATTCCAGGATTTTTCGACTCTTGTCGGGATTGTCCGATTTTAGGAGATACTGGAGTTATGGTGCTCAATAAACATACACACATACATCATGCCTGTGTACCCAAATAGGGTAGGCAGAGCACACAAAAAGCTACAAAGACAAACCGACGTCTATTTCACGTTTCGTCGCCACTTTAAAGTAAAGTAAAAAACTCTTTATTGTACAAAATAAAATAAAAAGGTACAGACAGGTTTCACAAAAAAGAACAATGTACAAAGGCGGGCTTATCCCAAAAGGGATCTCTACCAGCCAACCTTTAGCGCATATATTTTTTAGGTTTTAAGTTAGCAGGTACCTACAATGGTGACAGGTTGCTAGTCTGTCGTCTAAAACATATCTAACCTATTTGCTTACTCGCCTCTTACGATACCCACGGGAGAAATGGAGAGGTGTTGTTCTAAGCCCGACACCACACGGAATAACAAATTACTTACAATCCAACAAAAAACTAAAGCAAGCATTTGCTTTGAACGCTCCATTGTTTAAAATGAATTAAAAAAAAAAACATTTAACTTGCAAATCATACATTGAAATGTTAATGTCAAGTGTTCACTCGACTATTTCACTTATTTTCTATCGGACGTGTGTGAAAAAATGGAGGAATATTTAGGAATAAAATATAAGTTAAATACATCCGAGCAGTTTGTGGAATATTTAAAGTTTATTGGTGAGTTCTTGTTTTTGACGGTAAAAGGTGTAGCGTTGTTGAGATATAAGTATCTTTATACATGTGCTATTAAAACTGGAATACCTTGCTAATTAGAGTTAGTAATTTGACCTTAAGCGTGTCCCAGACTAAGCAGATGCGATAATATTTTATCTGCGTATAAATGCCATCTTTCCATATGTCGGTACCAACAGATACTTAACGGTAAAATATAAGTTATCGCAGTGTTTGTTAGCTCATTGAAATGTATAGGAAGCGGTATTGACATATATCCGTTTAGATAGTTTAGATAGATTTTATCGTATCTGTTTAGTGTGTAACATGGTTTAGTTGATGATTTTCGTAGTAAAATTCTTAATTATAATTAATTAAGAATTTTAATTAATTCTTATGATTAGAGGCGACTAAGGACATATAAGTTAAGGTATACTTTAGGCGACAGGTTAGCAACTTGTCAATATTGTACATGCCACCTCAAAACCTATATAATACTATGCTAGATGTGGCTACAAAACGTGAAATAGTCATTGTTTTGTCTATGTAGCGTTTTGTGTGCTCTGCCTACCCCGTTTGGGGATACAGGCGTGATTGTATGTATGTATGTATGCATGTATGTAATTCTTAAAGCTATTTCTTCATTTCTACCTTGCTACACCAAAATTACTATACATTTTACGATCATTGGTTTACGATTACTAATTCGACGCCAGATTCGGGTATTTGAACAGTTATCATTGATCATTATTCTCTATAGTTTTTTACCAGACCAATAAATTTCAATGGTGTGTGTTTAGAAAGTGTGTCATAATCATAATAGAGTGTGTATAGAATGAATACGACATTATAATAATATATTTTATATTGTTTAAAAAAAAACTAGAGAATAATAGCAGCGGTTCAAATGCCTGAACAAATATTTCTTTCTATAATTTAGAGAATTTTAACTATCAAAACCTTACGTAGTTATAAGTAAACGCTCCATTTCAAATATATATACATCCATACATGCATACTAAATCGATACGTCGATAACTTAGTCGTGAACAGTTTGCCTACTGGGGATGCAGCCTTGTATACTCTGTTTATTTTGGGTTGAGAATTTTAACTGTCAAATCCTTACACATTTTTGAGTAATCCCAAGATATCGGCGCAAATTATGATGATGTTTGAATTAAGAACATTATAACAAACAATGCTAAGTGTATTTGCATAAATCATTTCCAGTTTTACTAATGAATTCCAGAGATAATTTCAAATTGTGTCCGTTGGAATTCTCAACCCAAAAAAACGGAGTATAGTTTAGTTTGTTATGTTAAAGAATACCAATAAACTTTCAGAAGTGGGATTCATAAGCCGCAGCATCGCTAAGGCCGCGTCACCTGTGGTTAGCTTGCATAAGAACCCTGACGGCAGCTACACGTTCGTGATGAGCAGCCCGGTGAGGAGCAGCCAGACCACCTTCACTCTTGACGAGGAGTTCACTGAAGAGAGGCTTGATGGTGTGAAGGTGACGCCTGAATTCTGAAATGAGGGAGGCAGAAGTGGCAGAACACACAATTCTGCCTTTTTCTAAGAAAATAAACTATCGTAAGATTCCAAACAAGAGGCATAAAACTGTTTTACGCCCACATTTGCGCAAAATTTTATCTAATCTAACCTAATCCGACATAACATGATCTAATCTGACTTTTTCCGATGGGAAAATGCGTTACGCATGCCACTGTGCCGTGAAGACGGCGCGGTGGTTATGTGGGATCTAATGTAACCTAAACTAACGTAATCAGACCTAACCTAACCTAACCTACTTAATTTGATAATTTTACCACAATGTCGGCGTAAAATAACAAAAATTGTCTCTTTTTTTAGGAAATGTATAAATTCCCTGAATTTTTTTTAGGAAATTCATAAACCTACGGATTTTATTATTTTCCGGTGACATATCCATAGTTTTTGCAACGAACATAAAATATCGAGCTATCTACAATATTTTTGTGCTATTTCGTTTCTCAGGTCCAGTCAACAGTAACATTGGAAGGCAACAAACTGATCCAAGTACAAGTGGAGCAGAACGGAAGAACGTCCATCCATGTGAGGGAGTTTACGCCGGATGCCTTAACTGTGGTAAATTAGAGGGTTAGAATATTTATTTATTTAGAACATTTCTCCATTTCTCCCTTGGACATCGTAAGTGGCTAAGGAAACAGGTTAAGATATATATTATTCAAGGGACAGGCTAGCAACCTGTCACTACGAGTACCTATTGTACATACACCACTTAACTTAAAACCTATAAATATACCAGAAGTGGCTACGAAACTTAAAAGGTTTTTTTTTTCAGACTACCACGGCAGACGGTTGGGATGGCAAATGTATCCGAGTGTACAAAAGAGTTGCTGATTGATAACCATGGACTAGGAAATAATAAAGTATAGGTATAAGGTGTTTATTTATTTTATGGTTAAATTTTTTTTCAACAGCATTTTGTAAATATTTTGTGATTGTACGATATTTCAATACGATTACCTTAATAGGTAACCTAATGGTAAGGCTTGTTTTTTGGTCGGTCTCAATTATTAAGTTTCCTCTCCGTTTCCTAAAGGTTGACTGTAAGAGATTCCTTAAGAGATAAGTGCATCTTTGTACTTAACCATTTTACTTACATTTCTGTTTTATGATGTATTGTGTTTTTTGCATAATAGAGTGTTCTTACTTACATACTTATCACGTTTCAATTGTATTAAAAAAACTACTCAAGCAATTAATAATCTGAAAAAACACGTTGATTATTGATAAATTTATTGTTTGTGATTGTTAAAAACAGAATAAAAATTATATTGCCCGTATTGCCTGCTTTTTGTTCTTCAAAAATAGTGCTACGCCTCCACTTTTAGTTCAACAGTTCAAGTTAGGTTGATTGCGATGATCACAATTTTCTTATAATATAGCACCATAGAGTGGTAGATACCACTGGCTCTGTCCTCTATGGTGCTATATTATAAGAAAATTGTAGTACTAATGTCATTCTCAACGTCATTCTGGTTTTTCGGAGAAGATTCCGCCAAACAATTGAAGCGATCGCTCTGCTCTTATTGGCCGGCCCAAGATCGCACGTAACGCTAGTGCCTTTTTCTCTACGGTTATTGGTTCTTCAGTTTCTGTGACAGTGACGGTAGACGTTAGTAAGTCGAAATCAACTAACCTTTTGCGGACCTGGGTGGCCAACATTGTTTCTCTATTGGTTCTGTCTTCTATGTATAGCACGGGCAAACCACATGTGTAAAAGATGCGAACATTTAGGGAGCACCATAACAAAACGTGGCATCATTAATTGTGATATGCGCTTGTCAATTAAGTAGTACCTATCTGAGAATAAATAGAACATACCTTACTACACTATGAGCTATAACTCAACATTCTCCGCACATTAGTCAAGCGATAATTCTACCAACAATGCTGCAATGTGCCAAATGCCAATGGCTCCGGTGCCAATAATTCTAATATCGCTCGTACCACAGGACTATGCAACATGCATAACCAAACCGAAACCACTTGCTTCTGGACTCAAGAATCTAGAGCTGAGCTGTTCATTTGTGTATAAGTAACTACAAGATAATGCAACTTAAATAAAATTATGTTTGAGGTTTACCGCACTGGGAGCTACTGAAATAGAACTAGTTACAAATTGAAATTAGTAAAGAGTTGCTTGAGCGACACCTCCCATACATTCACATTGAAGTTCGCACACGAACTAGTCACTAACTAGATACAAATCTGAGCGTCTAGTGTATTCAAAACGATGATGGATTTGATAACGATTTTTTTTTTCGAATGAACGCAGAATTGTATGGAGACGTGTTGTGACGTAACCGTGGCAGTTGTGCAAACGTTCCCCTGGCGGCGCTGTCTCAGTTCCCATATAAAGTCGCGTTAATTCGCAAACGAAATCGTTATCGAATTCCTGATCGTATTAATTACACTAAGCACACGAGATTCACGAGAGATGAGATGTTTTTTTGTTTTCAGTATGTTGTTACTAGCTTTCCGCCCGCGGCTTCACCCGCGTGGAATTCAGTTAAATTGCAGTAGGTAGTAAGGCACAACAAAATTACATGTTTATATTCCTTTGCAATATTTTACCTTGTTTTAAACGACACACAGCGTCATCTCCAATCCGTCCATCAAGCAAACTATATTTTTGTTTTCCTTTTTTCCTTAGGGAATATCATTTTCTTCCGAGATAAAAAGTACCCTATTATTTAATCCGGACTTCTAACTTTACACCTGCAAAATTTCAAAGCAATCGGTTCAGTAGTTACGGCATGAAAGCGGAACAAACAAACAAACAACAAGTAAGGATAGTAGCAATAGAAATACATAATTTGTGAAAACAATTAAGTTTTCTTAATAGGTTTCCGTAGCATACCATAACGAAACTATATGTTGTCAACGCTGAAATGTCACTACAACTTCTTCATTACAAATTAAGTATCTCCGTTGCATTGCTAGGTACTATCACTTTCGACGCTGAGCAATGCACTTTGAGCAATTCGACCTCCGAGACGGTACTAAGAGGTATTAAGTGTATCATTTCGTACTTACACCGTAAAGCACTTATGACTGTATTACGTGCGATCCCTTTACCTTCAAAGGACATGGCAAATACCTACCAGTTTCTCAAAATACCAAACACATAAAAAACCGCATCGTTTACATAGAGGTTGTTAACTGCAGACATGAGTTGATAATCTTTTAAAGTACTATCGAACCAACTGATTTGTGACCCACCGCAGAACGTTGTCACAATAAACGTCATTAACATTTCCTTTGACAAGCAATGGAATGTCACTATGACGTTCACTGTGAATAGGTTCTATTGTGGGTCAGGAATCAATTGGTTCGATGGTACCTAGCTAATGCAACTAAATATTTTGTGAATATTTTAAGTGTCTAACTGTTATTGTTATTTATATCAACCCAAACACTAACCGGTTACCCTGAAATTGCTAAACGAGGCACTGGATTTTTGAATTCATGTGCTCTGCCTACCCCTCTTGGGAATACAGGCGTGAGAATTATGTATGTATGCATTAGCTTATGTTAGCTGAATTCTGTATTTAGTTAACCTTTTAAGAATCTGTCTATTTTTTTTACTACTTTCTTTAAACACGGACATAGCAACAGATGGAAGAGGTAGTATAATAGTGACAGGTTGCTAACCTATCGCCTAAGTATACTTTAACCTGTAGATTGAAAAAAGTATTTACATTTCGCACAAAAATATTACAAAACATAATTATCACGTATCTACTTAATATTCAAGATGCCGTAAAACTAGTAATAATAATTCTCTGTATTCACCTTTGCCCGAGTAGAAAAATACTGACATGTCAGTAAAAACATTTCTTGAAATAAGGGACCCCACATACGGTCCGAATTGGAGCTGTGTCCTTAGGGTGGTCATCCATTGAAGATGGACGAGGCTAACGTTGTGGTATGAAAAATATAAACACAGGGTGTTATTAAAAACATGCTCTGTTGGCGACTGGCTGGGACTCCTGTCTCTTTAGTAAGCAATTAGTACTAGTTTTTAGGGCTGTCAGTGTCTCTGTCACCAGGCTGTATCACACGAACCGTGACAGCTAGAGAGTTGAATTTTTCACAGATGATGTATGTATTTCTGTTGCCGCTATAACAAAAAATACTAAAATCAAAATGATAATAATTAAGAGGGGCTCCCATAAAAAAACGTGTTTTTTGCTGTTTTTGGTACGGAACCATACGTGCGCGAGTCCGACTCGTACTTGGCCGGTTTTTATTTTAAGTCCAGCACCAGATAGGGTAGCTGCCAAGCTCTGGCAGTTGTCTGGCGCTGTCTGGCTAGCGAGCGACGTAAGTTTTAGTTCGTGTTCTACTTGTTTTAGTTCTATACTCCAAGTGTCATCATCACGATCTCAACACGAGTCACTCACGAGTTAGTCGTTAGTTTTATACCTGCTACCACAAAATCTAAACATATGCTAGAAGTGGCAACGAAACGTGAAATAGTCATGGTTTTGTCCATTGTAGCATTTTGTGAGCCTTGCCTACTCTATTTACATAATACTCTATTTATATAGTAGTATATTTATTTTGTTGACATAAGTACAGCGCTTACTAACTACTTTATTGTAAATCAATTATTTAAATAAACAATTTTGAATTTTTTGAATTTGGGAGCACAGGTGTGATGTATGTATGTATGTATACAACTTTAGAAATTTTGACATTATTATGTATCAGCTATGCCAATATACGAAGTGGGCCTTCTTTACATTTTTTTTCAATATCATCGGACAATATTTTACACCAATTACCTAGTCCCAAATTAGGCAATTTAATGCCTGTGCTATTGGTACTTGACAACGGATAAACTTACTTATATAATTATAGATAAACATCCAAGACTCGAGAACAAAACATTCGTATTCATCATACAAACATCTGCCCCGACCGGGGATCGAATCCGGGACCTTAAGCTTCACAGTCCGGTTCTCTAACCGCTGGGCTATCGGGCCGTCAATGCACACAAACATGCAATTGCAAAGTAAAGGTAGGCTAAATAAATTCTATCAGACTGACCATCTGTTGCTAGCCGTATCAGCAGAGGTCGCTTCAATTAAACTTGCCTTTACCCTTATAGTGCTCGCATAGCTCCGGTGAACGGACGTCCTTATAATTTACGATGGCATATAAAACAAAGTGCGGTGTCAGTAAAAGGAATGGATTCCTTCCTTGTTTGTTGCATTATGGTGTGTCGAGGTTATTGATAATATTGTTCAACTATTGATTTGAAACAAGAATCCATCTTTCTGCGTAAAACTTCACTCTAGTATCATACATAGGGTGGAAAAGTAAGACAGGTCCCATAGGCTTAGCTTCACAGTTTGTGACTGTGTCGCATGACCATTTCACGTGTCGTTGCCACTTCTAGTATATTTTATTCAGATTTTTACTTGGCAGGTATAATGGTGATAGGGTGCCAGTCTGTCGGCTCAAATGTACCTTAACCTATTTCCTTAGTCGCCTTTTACGACATCCACGGTAGAAATGGAGAGGTGTTGTTCTAAACCCAAAAGATAATTAGACATTGAAATATTCGTGATATTTAATAAAATTCGCCTTTCGGGTTCATTTTACAAACTGCACTCGTGTATTAATTTATTTCAGCAGTCACGTAAATAAAATAAAAAATAAAAAAAACGTAGGAGATCCCACGTAATGTTTACCTGAAATTGCTGAACGTGGCACTGGATTTTTGAATTTACGTGCTCTCCCTACCCCTCTTGGGAATACAGGCGTGAGAATATGTATGTATTTATGTGGAGGAAATGCATAAATTTATAATAAAATCTTGTGCATGCGATGCTCAAATGGTTTTGTATCATCATCATCTCCCAACCTATATTCGTCCACTGCTGGACATAGGCCTCTCCTATGGCACGCCACTCAACACGGTCCTCCGTCTTTCTCTTCCAACCGCTCCCAGCTACCTTCCTTGCTTGATGATTTTGTATGCTATCCAATATATTAGCTTGGTTAGGGTTGGCACTAGCGACCATTGAATACAACGCGCTCTACACTGATTGGCTGCTTCAAACGAGCACACTCACCGAGGTTATGCAAGCAACAATCAGGCTGCTCTTCTATGCGTCATTACGATTGACAACCCTACATTGCGTTGTACTAGCGTCATTTGTGGAAATTGAACAGTCAATTCAATAGTCCTACTTGGGCTGACATGTTGACAGATGTCAGAAAATGAGCTAAATTTTAATACATACATACAAACATATTCTCACGCCTGTATTCCCAAGAGGGGTAGCAGAGCACATGAATTCAAAAATCCAGTGCCACGTTTAGCAATTTCAGGGTAAGTAGATGGTTAAACGTGATATTGCAGTGACAGGTTGCTAGCCCATCGCCCAAAATACACTAACCTTTTCCCAGAGTCGACCTCTTACGACACCCACCGGAAAAAAGGGGGACGTACTATTCTAACCCGGCACCACACATATCAATAAAATTTTAAAACGGTCGCTTCTAAATAGAAATACTGGTGACTGGTAAGTTGTGTCTAGCAGTCGCGCGGAAAGAGCGGTGGCGCGCAGTGCGCCTCCATCCGGTGCCTTGGCGCATAGCTCCAGATGATGGCTCACGGATTGACTCGAAACATGTTCAGCTAATCTCGATGGTAAAAACGTGAGTACTTAGATCCGTTTATTTCACTATGAGTGAGTCTCACGGTATTTTGTTTAAAAAGGGTCGCTTTGTAAACTCTAAATAAGTACCTAAATTTTACTATGTTCTAACAGATTCTTGTTTATAGTTTGTGTAAAATTAGAAAATCATCAGAACAAAGCACGTGACTTAACAATACAGCGAAACTTAGGTCTCAAAAATTTGCTTTTTAACACTGCTTTAGCATAATACGTATAAACACATAATTCGAGTAATCAATTGATATATTTTCAGGCCTATTTCGTGAAAAAAGACGTAGTTTTAGTCAAAAGAATGCATGCCAAAACTGGTCCCAAATTTATAAATGTCCTATAAAAAATGAGACCCCGAATAAATTTAAAAAAATATTTAGGTTAGTGATTTTGAGTTCATTAATAGTACAAAATAAAAATCATTCATAAGCTCATTTATTTTCAACCTCATTTAAAGGCAGTCGGAAAAAAAGGCAAAAAGGTAAATTCTTTCGAGGAATCTCGTTAAAAGTTAAAACGCCACTCTTACTTAACCGAAATCCACCAAATTTACATTCATTGTATTTCCATCCTAGCAACTATCTCTTGGAAATGGCCTGGCGTCGGTTCCTAGGTCACAGCCACAAGAAAATAGCAATAGGGTCGATCAACTATTTTATGTCCCTGGTTGCCATGGTTACGTCTCCTGACTAACCGAGTAAAATTGTGATTTTCTAGAATATAATCCGCTATAAGTTAAGATTTTTTTACAGTTGTACGCATTTCTTTATGGCGCAGCTCCTAAGCATAAAACGAGAACTAAATTACAACCTTTTTCTAAGCAACTCTATCACAGTTGTCCCCTGACTTACGGGACAGAATAACAGCACAAAATAGTTGATTGGCCCAATAATCTCATTACAAGCTTGTAATTAAAGAACAAGAACATACATACAATCACGCCTGTATTCCCAGACGAGGTAGGCAGAGCACACAAAACGCTACATAGACAAAACGATGACTATTTCACGTTTTGTAGCCACTTCTAGCATAATATTTTTTAGGTTTTAAGGTGGCAGGTACAAAAGTGACGGGTTGCTAGCCTGTCGCCGAAAATATACCTTAACCTATGTCCTTAGTCACCTCTTACAACATCCACTGAAGAAATGGAGAGGTGTTATTCTGAACCCGACACCAACAACAAGAACAAGAACATACAATGAAATATACTTATTATTTATTTAAGCACGCATGTATACATACAATAATACCCATATTTCCAAATAGAGCAGGCAAAACACACTAAACGTTACAAAGACAATAATCATAACGCCTTGCAGCCAGTTCTAGCATAATTTTAGGTTTAAAGATGGAAGAGGTACAATTATGACATTGTTTGTCTGTCGTCTAAAGTAGCTTTACACAATACCTATTAGGAACCTCATTACCATAGAACCTATTGTATGCTTAGATCTTTAAAACTACGCAATAAATTTCGATGCGTTTTCTTTTCTATATATGTAGATAATATATTGTTTGGTTCAAAAGGCAGGTATCTACATATTAAAGATATACTTGATATCGCAGAAAAACACTGATAATTTTAGAGGTTTTATGGGTATTTTTTTCCTACTACTATATCACTACATATTATAAAACAAAGTCGCGGTCGCCGTCTGTCCGTCTGTATGTGTGCTTCAATCTTTAAAACTACGCAAC
>BHDV01013233.1:287278-298757 GCA_005406045.1 Adoxophyes honmai
AAGAAAAGGTGAAAATGTAATAATTCCACGAATACCAATAATTCCCACAGATCTCCTGGGTTCTCCTGTTCCAGTTTATAATTTACTCCAATTTCCTCTTGAGCTTAGTTTCACTATGACCATTAATAAAGCGCGAGGATAAACATTAAAGATGGCTGGGGTGAACCTAGAGAAGCCGTGCTTTTCCCATGGACAGTTGTTATATGTGGCATATTCGCATGTATTGGACACAGAATCTTTTCATTCTATACGCCAATGGAAAGACATATACATATTATCGTCTACACTACAGCAGCGTATTAAAATAATTGCGAGATCTCTTCGATGTCACCCTGAACTTAACGCGAGCGAAGCAGCGGGCAAAAGCTAGTAAATTTATAAAGCTGAAGATTTTGTTTGTTTGTTTGTTTGTTTGAACGCTCTAATCTCAGGAACTACTGGTTCGAATTGAAAATTTATTTTTGCGTTGGATAGACCATTTATCGAGGAAGGCTTTAGGCTATATAACATCTCTCCCGTTTTTGGTCCTATTCTAATAGGACCGAAGAAAAATTGGAAAATGTGAAAAAAACGGGAGAAATTAGTCACTATTCCACGCGGACGGAGTCGCGGGCACAGCTATCTATTATTATAAATATCAGTTGAATTACTGTTTGTCAATTATTTCCTGTGGAAGCGCTCGCCTCAGTTTCTTCCGCAACTTGACAGATGTAATCGTTTTGTTCAATTTGGCTGCACAAAATAATATCCAAGGCTTTTGGTATTTTAATGAATGCTTTGTAAATGAAGTTTGTTTACCAGGTGCTAGGTATCATGTTACATAATCCTGAGAGCAAAAAAAATGCCTCCTATTATTTCACTGTTCATGTAAAATGTAAACATAATGTGTTTTAAAAACGTGTCGTGTAGAGACAAACCAAACAGATTATGAACATGACGACTATGTAGATAAAGTTTGCACTGTCAGATTTTTCAGCCGATGAATTAAAAATGTATTTTTTTTTTACGTTCGTTTCAAACTGTTTAAGACCTCTGATCAGATTTTGCAACGACTCTTAGTTATATTTCAATTTGTTAGTTATCATTTTATACAATCGAAAATCACGACTTATTATATTCCCAAATGGGGTAGGTAGAACTCAAAAAACGTTACATAGACAACAATGACTAAGTATTTCTCTTTTCATAGCAGTTTTTAGTATATTTTAAGCGTTAAGTTAGATAACAGAGTTGCTAGCCTATGGCCTAAAATATATCTATACCTATGTTATTTAGTTGCTTCATACGACATCCACGGGAGAAATGGACAGGAGCTATTTCAAGCCACTGGCCACACGCTTAATCTGGTTGGACATCATCATCGTCATCATTTCAGCCATAAGACGTCCATTGCTGAACAAAGGCTTTCATAAGTACCTGTTGGAAGCAACCTGCATCCATCGTTTTCCGGCTACCTTTAAGTTGTCTGTCCATCTTATAGGTGGACGTCCTACGCTGAGCTTGGTGGTTACATATACATGTCGCTAAATATAGTTTATATAAGGGCAGTTTCACCGACCTCCGCCCGTGTGCATTGCCTTTAGGGTTGCCACTACTAAGTAACGATTCCATTTTTCCAAGATTTATTTAATTTACAATCAGTTTGATTAAATCCGGACTCTGCCTGGTGTCGGATTTAAAATAACATTCCTCAGCTTTTTCCGCGACCGTCCTAACAAGCAACTAAGGAAATAGATTAAGGTGTGCCATAGGCGATGGGATAGCATCCTTTCACTATTATTGTACCACTAACATACGTACATACATATACATAAATCACGCCTGTAATCCCTAATGAGGTAGGCAGAGCGCACTACACGCTACATAGACAAAACCATGATTATTTCACGTATCGTGGCCACTTCTAGCATATTTTTAAAAAGTTTTGAGTTGGTATAACATTGGCAGGTTCCTAGCCTGTCGCCGAAAATATACCTTAGCCTAATTCCTTAGTCATCTCTTACGATATTCAGGGACGAAATGGAGAGATGTTATTCTAAACCCGACACCATACTGGTACTTAGGGAATGTTATCCTGTAGTAAGTAGAATATTGACAAATCATATTTAATTCCCAAATTCCGGAATGCAGCATACATACATACATACATCAGGCCTGTATTCCTTAGTGGGATAGGTAGAGCACACAAAACGAAAACGAAACGAAAGTTAAAACTATGACTATTTCACATTCTGAAGCCACTTGTACCATAATGTTAGATTTGAACATAGATGAAGAATTTTGGTTGTTATGTGTCCTATCTATTTATTGTATGTTATAATATTTTATGTTTTGTCCCGTGTGGTGCCGGGTTAGAATAGCACCTCCCCCTTTCTTCCCGTGGGTGTCGTAAGAGTCGACTCTGGGAAAGGGTAAGTGTATTGTGGGCGATGGGCTAGCAACCTGTCACTGCAATATCACGTTTAACCATCTGATTACCCTGAAAATGCTAAACGTGGCACTGGATTTTTTGAATTCATGTGCTCTGCCTACCCCTCTTGGGAATACAGGCGTGAGAATATGTATGTATGTATGTATGTATAATATTTTATTTATAATATGGGATGTTATGTATTAGTTTATTATAGTGATAGTTATTTATTTGTATTAGGATGTATTGTTTATGTATGAGATATATTTATTTATAATTGTCTGTTTATATTAAGTAGTTTTAGGTTTTACCTCCTTTTTTTGGTCTCTTATTTTGTTTGTATGTCTGCTCGTTCCAATTTTCCTGTCAATCGCCCGAAGGTTAACTGGTAGAGATCCCCTCGGGGATAAGTTCGCCTTTGTACGTAAGTTACACTGTTGTTCTGTTATGATATTCTATGTAATTGTTTTATGTGCAATAAAGAGTCATACAATACAATACAAAATACAATACAAGAAGTACAATAGTGACAGGTTGCTAGCCTATCACCTAAAGCATACCCAAACCAGTTCCTTAGTCGCTTCTTACGACATCCACGGAAGAACCAGAGATGATGGAGGCCAATTTTCTTTCAAAAGTAACTTCGGACTAGCCTCAACAAAATCACTTGAAAGCGATTGGTCCATTTTAAATCTCCCGTCACATCCTCCAAGGCTGGCCCAATATTCGCTCTCGAGTACCCAGGGTAGGGCCGGGAGCGAATATGAAATCTGTTGACAGCCGCCTGGAGTGAAGCGGATTCAATTTGTGCATAATATTCAATTTAGCCCGTGTCAACTTGTCTGCGAGTGCTGCCCAAATATATTGAACTATCCGGAATTTATGATTATTGTCCGGATTATAAGATGGGTGTTTTGCAGGTTAAAGAGACACTTTAGTCTTAGGCTTAACACGGCATCGAGCTTTAGTCGCCTCGCGCGGGATAGTCTACCTGTCATTTTCTGACGTCTTTAATTAGACAGTGACAGGTATAGTCCATCTCGCGCCCTGTCGTGTTATGGCGATTGCTCAATATGTTACGCGCTTAATAGACTGCCTGACACAAACTGTCGATTTCTGACGACTCACGCATGTTACCGTGCATCACCTACCGCGTGTGCTGTGTGTATATACAGGATATATTTTTAAAATATTCAATAGTAGATACATACGTACATACATATTCTCACGCCCGTATTCCCAAGAGGGGTAGGCAGAACACATGAATTCAAAAACCCAGTGCCACGTTTAGCAATTTTAGGGTAACCAGATGATTAAACGTGATATTGCAGTGACAAATTACTAGCCCATCGCCCACAATACACTAACCCTTTCCCGGAGTCGACTCTTACGACACCCACCGGAAGAAAAGGGGAGGTGCTATTCTAACCTGGCACCACACAGGATAGTAGATAAGTATGTCTAAAGGTTATAATTTACCTATATTTACATACCTATACACACACCGTTGCACCGTGTGGTGTCGGGCTTAGAATATCACCTCTCCATTTCTTCCATGGGTGTTGTAAGAGGCGACTATAGAAATAGGTTAAGGTATACTTTAAGCATATGTCTATATAGCGATAGATATAATTAGTGAGAGTTTGCTTGCCTGTCGCTAAAATACACCATAGCCAATTTTCCTTAATCCCCTCTTACGACATTCACAGGAGAAATGGTGAAGAATCAGTCTAACCTGATACCACACGGGTTACTTTACTCATCCATGTTTCAAACTAAATGCATGGTAAAAGAGGTTAAGAAGCGTAAAATATACGTATAATAAATACAATAACAAAACCCACTAGGGTAAAGTCATCGGTAATGGACAAAGAACCATTAATGGACAATGACTCTTATTTACTACCCACTAAGGAAAAGTCATTTGTTTTACAACAATCAATTCACAACTCTATTGTCTTTAAATTATGAATGAAGTGTCCATCACAGGTGCTTGTCAGCTTAAACCGTCCATAACTGGTGCCGTTACCCTACTTGTTGATCTGATGAGATAATTTCATCTAATTGTCGGTTAGGCATCATACCAAGAACAGATTATCTCGGAATCGATCAGTCATAAATCAACAATTAACTAGAGCAATTGCGTAATAACAATATGCCAGCAGAGCTATTGTCTATGCGCTCGGAATCACGATCGTTTTAAACTTGAGAGATCGAAAACAATCTCGCTTTAAAATTGAAACAAATAGTATCGCTTAACGGTATGACAGTCGGAACCCATACCCAGGTGTAACGTCCTAGCGCCACCTCTCATCGAATAGCCGATCTAAATATTCAAGAAAAATATTTAAAACAAATATTTAAGCGGGTTGCCATGTAACAAACTTGATTTTTTTGCAATTTTGGGTTCCGGATTTTTTATAATCTGTTAACGCGGGGCTGTTTTTAGTCCGTTCGAAGTCGCAGGTATGTAAATTAGTCGTTTACAGATATTTAATAGTTTCCTTAAACAATTCCTACCTCAAAACAATCAGTAATGCATAGACTCTGGGCAATTTACTCATAATTTGAATTCTGCCTGACGTAAAGTGTAACAGTGAACATTTAACACAATACCAGTAGACAAGTGTATCATATTTTATTATATGTATTTAAAAAGAGTTTTTATACAAAAAAAGAGAGTATGAAAGCCGATCAATAATCAAGATTATATCGTTCGTAACGATTTCTCATAACTACATACTCGTACCTACACGATCGATAAAACTGCGCAAATCGATTTGCACTGATTAATCGCAACAATGTATTGTTACATAATGTAGCACGCATTAAGTGAAACAATTTTAAAACTGATTAGATGAAATGATTAGAATGGAATTTTTCGTATAACCAAAACTATTTTAGAAAAAAAAACACTGTTGACAAATTGTTCCCCCATCAAGATTGAAAAACAGCTCCAAAAAGTTGCATCCGCAGAAAATCACAATAATGTTGTTTTTGTTTCAATTAGGTACCTATTTATTGTACCTGTACACTTTAAAGAAATCCTTTGACGCGTGCCTAAAATGTAGTTTTATGCGGTCAACAGAAAATTCCAAGGGTTTTACCATCACAAATCGCCTTTAACCCATAGCGATTTTCTCGGTTTATGCAGATTGGACCCTCCGTTTTACCCTTTTGAGAATGCAAATACTCATATTTCTTACGTTCACCACCGGAGCTGATAAGTTAGGCCAATCAACAGCATCGAATGGGTTTCCGTGCGAGTTTTTATTATAGTTTTTATTGATTTCAATAGAATAGCGGGAAAATTTAGAAATTCACTGAAGTAAAAACTTGTTTGGGTCCTGGAGTAAGTATTATAAAAACGCGTAAGGTTTGAATCTAATTGGTGATACAAAATAAGCACTTCGTACTCAGTTATGCTACGCAACAAAATGCATTAGTTCAATTGTTAAACTCAGTCTGATAAGTAGACCACGTTATCTTGTCGCAAAGATTTTGTTTTTCAGTAGAATATGAATTTTTTTTTATCGACTAATGTAAATGTCGATACTTTTTGACACTGATAATTTCCAAGAGGTGTCACTAGGTACTAGGTACTATTTATTACTTTTGTATTAAGATATATATTATAGTAAACGAAGAAATAAAAGCCTAGGGTAAACACTAATTACGATTACTCATATTTTTTCGACAATAGAGACGATAAATTTTACGCAATTGTACATTGTCAGTGTAAATAAGGGTTATTTAGGGATTTACGTGATGTCAAACAGAACGTTTTAATTGAATTTCAGTATATACTTAAAATTCAAGTGCATTATTAAACATCGATATAAAGAAGGTCGATAAAAAAATTATTCATACTCTACTGAAAAACAAAATCTTCGCGACAAGATAACGGGGTCTACTGATAAGTATCTCAGTATGGATTCCATTGTCCAGCTTTAGCTGAGTAAGACACACTTTTTTTGTATCACCGTTTTTATTTCATCCTTTATTATTGACATTTGTATACAGGGTGTCCCAAAGTTATGGGACATGAAGGGGAAGTACCTTAAACATCGTAGATAGTGTATTTTGCTCAAAGAAGACTTTATCTTATTTTCAAAAGTTAGTAATTCTGCATTCATTGATTTTCTAAAAATGACTTGCTTCGTCTGGGAATCGAACAGACTAAAATGTAAAAAAAAAATCATCCTGTTTTTATGATGCCAATCGAAAGAATAGCTAAAAAATAATAACTCTGCTAAAGTAACATAGTATTTTAAAAGAAAGGAACAACGTGAAATTAATAACTTTAATCAAATTAAAAACATACATGAAACTGTCGTAGTCAATTAATTGGGTACTTTTGTGTAAATTAAATTAATTAAATGCTTAAAATGTGATCCCTCTTGTCTTACACAAATCGCCAATCTTTTAATGAGTCTGCTGCCTGTTGATCTTCGGACCTTACCCCATTAGATTTTTTCTTTTGGGGATACGTAAAAGATATGCTATACAAAAAGCAATACAAAAACGTGGGTGAGTTACAAACAGAATTGTGCCATATCACATCGAGTGTTCACCATAAAATTTTTAGAAAATCAACAGGCAGTGGACTCATTAAAAGATTGGCGATTTGCATCAGATAAGAGGGATCACATTTTGAGCATTTAATTAATTTAATTTACAGAAAAATACCCAATTAATTGACTACGACAGTTTCATGTGTGTTTTTAATTTGATTAAAGTGATTGATTTCACGTTGTTCCTTTCTTTTAAAATACTATGTTACTTTAGCAGAGTTATTATTTTTTAGCTATTCTTTCGATTGGCATCATAAAAACAGGATGATTTTTTTTTTGAGATTTTAGTCGGTTCGATTCCCAGACGAAGCAAGTAATTTTTAGAAAATCTATGAATGCAGAATTACTAACTTTGGAAAATAAGATAAAGTCTTCTTTGAGCAAAATACACTATCTACGATATTTAAGGTACTTCCCCTTCATGTCCCATAACTTTGGGACACCCTGTATACACGTATGCAATCCCAATATCGCACCTTTATTTATTTTATTCCTAAATAGGAATGACAATGACAAAATCTGTTGTACATTTTGGGTAAGCGTGGATTTTGAAAAATGCACTGTTTGAAAAAGTGCGCATTTCGAGAAAGTTTTCGAATTGGGAAAGATTAAGTATTCGTGTTGTAAGTGTATCTTTTGCGAAAAGTTTAAAATTCGGGAAACTTATACTTGTAAGTCCACTTATAATTCTTATGACAACGACGATTGATACAATACATGTCACTAATAACTTTCTAGTTGGTGTAATAGAGCCCTGTAAGTTTTTATTGAGTTGTCAATACCTAGCCTACTGTCGTCTAGATGTAAATGTGCCTTTGGCCCACGCGTCCTGATTACTTGCCGTTGGAGGCCGTTATGCAAATGTCAATGGAGGCTAATGCGTCGCCTGATCTTTGCAGCTTTACTGGATCAGGCTAGACTGCTTTATGTACTTGATTAGACACATGTACTAGTTTCTGATTACATCTGAGCTGTGTTGTATTACTAACATCATCAATGTCATCATGTTTGTGATACGGTCGGACCAATTATTGATGATCTGATCCACCGTTCATCTGATCACTATTAACGTAATAAAGATTTCCTTTCTCAATCAATGTAAGGTATCTATAAAATTTACTGGAAATAGGTTCTATTGTGGTCGAGGAATCAATTGATTCGATAGTAACTGTACAAAAGTTTCCAGATTTTAGATTGCAGCTCTTTTTTCGTTCTGTATCTGGAAATCCCATGATGATCTTCATTTAAGTTTTGTCGTATTTCTCAATGAACTACAATCATGAATAATAAAAAATACAGATAACTCACGTCTTAAATTGTGTTTAGTTCGACATGTTTCGAGCTACCGTTACCCTTCACTGCTCTGTTTGCGTGACTGTTCGTGCTCAACGAAACTAATACTGGCGCATGACTACCTAGTTACTATCGTCAAATCTTTGTAAAGGCGCGTTCACAGTGTGTGGCGCGTAGTCCGCGTTTGGCAGAAGCCACCGCGGCTCCATGATGTTGAAATTTTCATGTTCAAAGTTATAATCACGAAAATTGGTGTAAAATAATATCGTGTAACACAAGTAAAGAAAAGAAACCGAAAATCGGTGATAGCACAGAACCCTGCGCAACTCCAACACTTCCCCCGTTTCTAGTTTGACTCGTTAAAAAAAGCCATCATGTCTTCCCACTTTCCTGGAATAAGATTCAATAAATGTACCCCCGTCAAATCTTTCGAGCAAACGTTAAAAAAAATGTAAATAAACGCTATCTCGATCGCAGGCAATATCGCTGAGGGGGAGGCATCGACAATTTCGCCTCATGAATTTTAAAAGCGAATTTTCCTTCCTTGTCAGCTCACCTGTTGGCGAGGTCAAGTGCCCCGCGAGAATTCAGATTTCAGCTATTGCTTTGCTTGACTACGACAGAGTCAGGGTGAGTGGGCTGAATAGTGTTCGTCGGAAAGACGATAATAGCTGTAGTATTGACAGGTATATTCATATGCACGTAGAACTAATTGATTCCTGATCTTTATTACAATAAACATAACAAAGATCTCCTTTGTCCAGCAATCCAATGTCACTGATGTTCAATGTTAATAAGGTTCTATGATGGGTCATGAATCATACATTGTCTTGAAGCAAAATTTGTGGAACTTATTAGTTCCAACAACAGTCAGAATACAGCCCCAAGCCTGGCAATTAAAAAAATGGATCAGTGATTTTGGTTGGCGTTGCGTCTAAAAATTTTGACTCGGCTTTAAAGAATTTTTTCTTGCGTATTTGAGATGGAAACCTCTTCCTGCGTGGTGTCAAGTTCAAAATTACACCTCGCCATTTCCTCCAAGGACATATTAAGACAGGAAATAGGTTTTATAATACGTCTTTAATTGTAATTTTGAACTTAACTGGGCTAAACGTGGCTACAGTACCGGGCTAACAATGGTTCTCATTCGGAAATACATAGTAAAGTATTAACATAAAAAAATTGAGGGATGAGCCTCTCAAAACTAGACAATTTTTTTCAAATATAACATGGAACTAACAAATTTCAAGGGCTTCTTCCGCATTACATTATAGTAAGTATCATACATACATACAATCACGCCTGTGTTCCCAAATGGAGTAGGTAGAGCGCACGAAACGTGACATAGACAAAACCATGATAAGTGGCTGCAAAGTGTGATATAGTCATAATCATGGTAAGTATCAAACCAACCATTTAACATTAACTTATCAAAAACGTCCTATAAAGGCTTACTTCACTTCTAACAGCACTTTACATTTGTTAGGAACAAAACGAAACAAACGAAGACTCAGAGTGTTGCGTTCCATCAAAACTCATTTACAAGTGCATTTGCTGCACCTTCGAAAATGTGCTAACTGCGTTTTGTTCACGGTCCTATTACTATTGCAACTGAAACTGGACTTAAGACTTTTTTGTTCTGATGTAGTGATTTTGTACGAGTGAAAGAGACGAGGTGAAACGGCTCGGGCAAAACGGCGGGATGTCGAGGGCTCTCAGCAGTGCCGAGGGTTATTCTGATACGGTGAAATACAAACAATGACATTACTGCAAATATGCATCATAAAAGTATGACGTTAATACAAACATGCGTCATACAGGTGTTAAACGTGATATTGCAGTGATAGGCTGCTAGCCCACCGTCCACAATACTCTAACCCTTTCCCAGAGTCGACTTCTTACGACACCCACGGGAAGAAAGGGGAGGTGCTATTCTAACTCAGCATTAATCATAACATTAGGTAATTCCGAACGCACACAGCGGCAGCAGACATCGGTCAATCAACTACTAAGTTAAAGTAGTCATTATTTTATGTCCCTGGTTGCCATGGTGACGTGTCCTGAGTCACCCAGTATAACAGCGTTTGGATACGTAAGGCTACAGGGCTTTCATTTTATTAGTGTTCGATTTACAGTTCAATCATGTAATTACATGTAACGTCCTGTATACAGGGTGTCCCAGAACTCAACGATAATTTGGGACCGGATGAAAGGCCAGGCCACACCAGTTCCGAAAAATAAAAAATAAATTCTATGTCACTCGGTTCAGGAATAATAGGCATTTTTTCAAAAGAGTTGAAAATCGCCACCCTCGGTCGTACTTTCAAGTCCTGTGATCACCAGTGTCACTATTTCGCTGGGACTTTTTTAATTTTGGGATCTTTATTAACTACGCTATTAATCGCAACCACAAATCGATGCCAAAAACATCGGTAATTTAATAAAATAAGCCAAGTTTTAGAGAGTCATGGTTCACGAAAATATTGTTTGGTAACTTTGACTCTTCATTTTGTAAAAAAAAAGTACTACACTACCCTTGGCAAGTTATTTCAAAAGATGGCGCATTTAATAAAGATTTTAAAATGGTGCAACACTTGCCCAGTTTGCTTGCCATTGAATATTTTATTTCTTGTTTTTTACAAATTGAGCTCATTATCAACAACTCGACATTAAGAATTTTGTTATTAAAATTGCGATGTTTTGATTGTTTTCCGTACCCAAAGGATGAAAATGGGACTCAATCACTGATATTGCCTGCGATCTGCCGTCACAACCCCGTACAGCGGCAATCGGCGCTCTCGAGCTCCATACGGCCGTCGAGACGTCCGTCAGGCTGCAAACGAATTCGTTAACGACTGCATTATCGTTTTAATTACACTAGATACTAGAAACTAGAAGCTCTGTTCACCGGACTTAACGGCCGTTTGCGGCCTGACGGACGTCTCGACGGCCGTATGGAGCTCGAGAGCGCCGATTGCTGCTGTACGGGGTAAGTGTAGTAGTAGCGTATAGTGTGGTGTAAAACACTCGGTGAAAACCGAATCAGCGTCGACTGGTTTGGTGAGACCCTAATCTATAAAAATTACGAACAGACAGACAGACAGACAGATAGACAAGCATGGAAATATCAGTGATTGAGTCCCATTTTCATCCTTTGGGTACGGAAAACAAACAAAACATCGCAATTTTAATAACAAAATTC
>BHDV01013233.1:302930-321733 GCA_005406045.1 Adoxophyes honmai
ATTATTCCTGAACCGAGTGACATAGAATTTATTTTTTATTTTTCCCGGAACTGGTGTAGCCTGGCCTTTCATCCGGTCCCAAATTGTCGTTGAGTTCTGGGACACCCTGTATAAGGTAAATGTACCAATGCTCGACGCCTCAACGCCCAGTAGATGACACCCATCTGTCACCTGTCTTACTATGACATAAGGTTGCAAGTGCCATGTTTTGGGTCAATGTCGAGCACAGGGACGTTTACTTTACTTATTTATATCTCAGAAAAAAAAACTTACTTTTTTTTCTTGCGTTACTAAAACTCTTAAAGCGTTGAACTCTGAAGTTCTGTTGCAGTTTTAAAGATAGTCTTTAAGGAATCAGGCATACAGGAGGTAAAAATGAGGGCAGCTATCTTGGAAGTTTTTTACATCTTACTGAGGAGGGAGAAATTGAGATTTCACCTGTCATAAGCAGGTTCAACGAAAACTGAAGGAGTTTAAATTATTTTAGGGATTAGTGATTTCCGTTTTGAACTTGAGGCTACTCGGTGTTAAGCTTTTATACATTTCTTAGAAGATTCAAGTGATATCACTTTTGAGTACCATTTTTATGTAAGCGACGTAATAAGCATCCCGAAAGACTCTAATATACATCCTTACTAATATTATAAATCGGAAAGTGAGTTTGTTTCTTTGTTCCGCTTTCACGCCGTAAATACTGAACCGATTGCTTTGAAATTTTGCAGACGTAAAGATAGAAGTCCGGTTTAAATAATAGGATACTTTTTATCCCGGAAAAAAAATATGTTCCCGAGGGAATGTTTGCTTATACCGCAATATAACCGAATTCCACGCGGGCGAAGCCGCGGGCGGAAAGCTAGTTAAGTATAATTATTTACATCTATGTCGATTTCAAATTATCTGATTAACCAAAAAATACGTTTTCCACATTTTTTTCGCTATCCGACTAATGGGTTAAAGTGAATGCTATTTTTTTACCCCAGATCCTATCTACATAGTGTAGAGCAGCATTTTGTTTTCATCAGTAAACTGATGATTATGATTATTTAAATCTAATAAAATCTATTACTTTTTTCCATACAATTAATATGGCTGTCACAAAATGGAATCATAAAATTTGTATAGAAGTTAAGAATTTTTTTTTTTTCAATTTAAATCGATAGCGTCCACGATTTTGAGCATGAATATTTTTTTTTTTACTGTAAACCTTTAACATGAAACTACCATGAGACTCATGTACAATCCAACCTCGATTTAATACCTCAGTACCTAATCCATATTCATTACAATCCTACAGTCCTCGGCAAGTAAAAACTGGCAAGATTTTAAGTAATGGTAGTACCACCAAAATCTAGCCAAGTCTGCTTCCGAGCACTGTTGAAGATGATTGAAAATATGCTTAAGCAAAGAAACCTAATGGAACCTATTGGACCGTGGGTGAAAAGCACGAAAGAAGTTTGGCAAATACTGACCCTCCTCAGAGCTTTAAGAAGGCTGCGTCATGCGAGTAGATTGCACGGGAAGCCGGCATCTTTCAGTTTTAATTAAATACGCCCCGCCTCCAAGTTGCCAAGTTATTTTGACGACAACGACGTTACAACAGTGAGATTGTAAGTCAGTACGACAGGAGATACATACGTCATGTTGTGTTCAAAAATATTAGACAGATAGCCTAATAAATTAAGGTTAATTAAGGTAAGAACCTCGGAATCCGAGATACCCAGCTGGAAGTTTTGTAAATATTTGCATATTGAGGCCCTAAAAGTTGTCTCAAAACCTACATATTCTAGGGTGTGAGCGACTATTAAATTTCAAGGTCAAAAGTCACAAAAATCTGTTTTTTGCGCTTCTTTTGTAAATATCTCATTTCCTATGGATTTTTGCTATTTGTGTTTCTTATCAATATTGTAGAATACAAAATTCTCTACAAGTTCTGTTTTTTATTTTTTTTATACGGTGAACCGATTTCGAGATAGAGGGCGGAGAGCGCGCGGTCATAACATCACTTTGGGTCGACCGGTCTCCGATCGAAAACGCGCCATTATATACTTGATGAACTATCGATAGATCAATGATTATAAATATTTGATTAGTTAAATCAATGTGGCTTTGGGTTGGCTGCTGACTGTCTTCGTTTTTTGGCGTAAATTAGAAGATGTGTCCCTCTACCCTGGATTTTTGCAATTATAGTTGATTTTTTTCTATGTACCAGACCAGCAGGTTTTCGATTTTTGACGTAAAATGAGGTGACCCACTAAGTTCAATATTTTTTGTAAAGGAGGAATGTCGATTTCGACAGTAGTTTGGTTGGGCTCTAGTGCTTTCTAATCAGGGTCACCAGGTACTCCAGATCTTCAATTATCTCAATTTTTATATTTTTCCCTTTATGTAGTCATTAATCCCTAATTCTGTACCAAATTTCAGCTTTGTGAGTTTATGGGAAGTAGGTACTAGTTCTATTTTGATGATCATGAGTGAGTGAGTGAGTGTCGAAATGCGAAACTTTGCTTTCGTTTAACTTCGGTACTAAATGACCTGCTGATTTGAAATTTTGTATTTTAAGTATGTAATTATAGCTTACTAGATGACAAAAATTTCAGCGTTCTGGTCTTATCCAGAAGTGCTCAAATAGGTGCCTGAAAACGCAGCGAAATGGATCCAGTAAAGGATGGAACGGCAGTGCTTGCTTCGCGCTCGACTTGGTGGGGGCACGGCCGTGCCCCCGACCATCAACTTCTGCAGCATTTTGAAGTTTTACAATATCTGTGTCGTTTTGGCCATCGAAGTACCCAAGGCCTTAAGTGATGCTGTGACCGCGCGCTCTCCGACCTATATCTCGAAAACGGTTCACCGTATAAAAAAAATAAAAAACAGATCTTGTAGAGAATTTTGTATTCTACAATATTGATAAGAAACACAAACAGCAAAAATCCATAGGAAATGAGATATTTACAAAAGAAGCGCAAAAAACAGATTTTTGTGACTTTTGACCTTGAAATTTAATAGTCGCTCACACCTTAGAATATGTAGGTTTTGAGACAACTTTTAGGGCCTCAATATGCAAATATTTACAAAACTTCCAGCTGGGTATCTCGGATTCCGAGGTCATTTCCTAACCTTATTAGACTAAGAGCATACGAAATGCTTCACCCTCTTAATCAAAAATTTTAATTTCTTCAGTGGCTTTTGTAAGGCGGTTTAGGTATGATTTAGGCGACGGGCTAGCAACCTGTCCCTATTATTTATTTATTACTGTTTATTTATTTATTGTCAAAAATGTCAAGAAATTGTTAATGTTTTGTTGTGAATTGTTGTCATAAACTTGAAATCTAGAACTGAAAGGAGCTACGGAATCTACAGAGGACAGTTGTATACTGGAGTTTATGTTGAGTAGAACTTCAGTGACTCTCAGTGATACAGATTCAAATATTCGTTTAGGTTTAGGTACCTGACCTTACGCCTCATTGTCTACATCATCATCATTATCATTTATTTTAACGAGTCGTATAGACACTACTAATGGATATAGGCTTTGTCTCTCTCATGCTTAACGGGACCTTTTCACACGACATTTGATTGTTTGTTCAGAATACTGCTTGCCTACGCATATCAATATAATTTTGGATCCAAAACCCAAGTTCACCATCCATGAAATCTCCGCAATGATTAAACCAGCTGGCTTAGCAAGACATGGCGCGAATAGAGATGCGCGTAAGATTGACTACCTGTCACTTTCTAACTAGAGACGTCAGAAAGTGACAGATAGTGTATCTCGCACACGAAACGGCTACTGTGCTAAGCCTACAGGGTACATAATGACTGTGACACATGCATTTGATTGTCTTCACTATCCATACTATTATAAATGGGAAACTGTGTTTGTTTGTTTGTCCGTCTTTCACGACTAAACGGGGCGACGGATTGACGTGGTTTTTTGGGTGGAGATAGTGAAAAGAATGGAGAGTGACATAGGCTACTTTCTGTCTCTTCGCATTCTCCCAATTTCCAAAAATACTTCTTAACGCGAGCAAAACTGCGGGAAAAAGCTAGTATAGGCCTATACTTCCATAGACTCTTCGTCTTGCACTACTGTCAAGTATTGCCTGCGGCGGATGAAGCTTATAGGAAATTAATTTACCAAGGGTTTTCGCATCGCGAGCTAGATGGAATTTTGAATGGCTAGTTAAATGTGCCTCCTGAGCGCTCTTTGTGTGAATTAGTCAGCTCTAAAGCAGGTAGCGAATTTTAAAACAGACCTCCATTTTTTAATAGAGTGGCTTGAAGGTAATTTCCTATTTTCAGGTGAGATTTAAGTTTATGCTGTTCATGTAGGGATCTTGTAAAGAGTTACGGCACAGAGATTAAGACAGTTTGTACTATTAGATACCCTTAGGTCGTTCGGGTTCGCAACTGGCTAGCATATCTATGGACGATGGTAATAATGTTGTGTCGGGTTTAGAATAACACCTTCCATTTCTTCCGCGAATGTTATAAGAGGCGACTAAAGCAATAGGTTAAGGTATATTGTAGGCAATTGGCTAGCAACCTGTTACTATTACACCGGCCAACTGTAAACCTAAAAGAAGTATACACTAGAAGTGACCACAGAACGTGAAATAGTTATGGTTTCGTCTACGTAGCAATTCGTATGCTCTGCCTACCCCATTTACGAGTACAGGCGTGATGTATGTATGTGTGTACAGCGCGTACGACAAAATTATACGGACGTTAGAAAACGAAACATTTTTGAAAATTAAAGACTAGTCTAGGGACACTACTTAGTCCCTACAAAGGCTAGTTTAGTTTTAAACTCTTAATTAACAGCTGCTAAACGTCTTGTTAAAACAAACTACTCTTATAACTGAAACAAAAACGTATAGAACCCCGTCAGTAAAGTCCAACAAGCTTGTTAGCGCAAGTTTTGACTAAAGATTTAAATCTCTTAACTGATTAAAGGGCGACATTCGCTTCAAATTTACTATAGTAACTACTACATACAAACAGAATAGGCAGAGCTCATAAAACGCTACGTAGACATAACCAGGACGTCGCCAAATCTAGTACATTTTTTAGGTTTTAAGTTGGCAAGTATGATATTGTTATAGTACCAGAGCCCACGACCAAAACCATGTCTCATAGCAATACGGCAAAAACCCTATAAAATCGTTAGATTGTATGATTCTGAACCCGACTAGGTGTGTAGTAACGGTCGAAAGTGTAGCAACTGCGTGGGAGGCCATTTCTGCTGTGTCAAAAAAAAAGGGCAGTCGGTATTAAAGCAATACGTCTGATAGTAAAAATGTACATAGATTTTATAATTCTATTACGAAAAAGTTTGTTTTCAGACATTTTGCGCGTAGCATATAGCCTGAGCCTCAATATGATTTTTAAATGATATCTGCTGAGTATCGAAAAGTTGTCTGATAGAGAAGGTGCTACACTTAATTTGTCTGATATAAATTTTTTGCACATGTGGACCACTTATTTTATCATGTCCAACATATTGCTATGATACCGATCGGTAAAATTTGTTAACATTTTCAAAACGGTCTCAAAATTTAATGCGTTCACATTTCCGTCTGAAAATTGTTTTGTTCGCATCAAATAGCCAAAATTTAGTAATAAAAAAGATTTTCAGACGTATTGCTATGAGACATTTTTTTTGTCTCATTTTTAATTTTATTAAGTTATTTTACGGGTTTAACGTCTGAAAAATATGTTTCCGGTATCTCAGAACTATCATTTAACCAAGGTCTGCAAATCAGACATATTGGTATGATGCAGTTCGGTAAAATTCTTTGACAATTTTGAAAATTCGGTCAGATCAAACGCTACGCGGAAAATGTCTGATATTGGTATTTTCGAGTTCAGGATAATCGTATCTATCGATTTGATGCGGTTTTGGCCGTATTGCTATGAGACAAAAATGTTGGTCGTGGGCTCTGGTACTATTAGGTTGCTAGCCTAGCGCCTAAAATATAACCTACTAGCTTTCCGCCCGCGGCTTCGCCTGCGTGGAACTCGGTTATATTGCGGTATAAAGCACAACTATAAGAAAACTTCTCGTTTCAAACGACACACAGCGCCATCGATCTATCATCTATCGATCGATCATCGATCGATATCGAACTATCATCGATTGATATCGATCTATCAAGCAAACTATATTTTTGTTTTCCCTCGGGAACATAATTTTTTCCGGGATAAGAAGTACCCTATTATTTAATCCGGACTTCTATCTTTATGTCTGCAAAATTTCAAAGCAATCGGTTCAGTATTTACGGCGTGAAAGCGGAACAAACAAACAAACAAACAAACTCACTTTCTGACTTATAATATTATATATATAGTAAGGATTTCTTCAGTAGCTTCTTACAACATCTACGGAAGGAATGGAGATGGAGAGGTGTTATTATAAGTCCGACACCACACGGAACTAACGGAGTACAGTTTAAAAGATACAGTTCTCAGTAATAATGTACTGATCTTAATAAGGTTAGCTGTAAAAGTGTCAGTATTACATGTCTTAGTTTCAAGTAAGACACTGTATTAACAAACGTCTCACAAAGAAGGTGAAGTGAGCTGCGTTAAAGAATACATCCATGATAAATTAAACAGTGCTAAAAGGAGACTGATCACTTTCAAATAAGAAGAGAATAATGATCATCTATTCAATTCCGTGGTAACAACGGTTTGACCTGTTACCTCTTTTGCAAAGGGTTAAGGCGCTGCGCAGACGACAGAATTTTAGGGTCAATTCACACCAGAAGAGCAGCGCAGCGCGGCGTAGCGCAGCGACCCGCTCCGTGGAGAATGTGCGAGGATTCCTGCGACTGTTCGAGAAGCCGCTGGAATGCGTAGGAAGTCGCTGGAATTTACATAATTATTGACATATTGACATATGTATTGACAGCGGCCGTCACGGCTACTCGAGCATCCTCGGACATTCCTGCGACAGCTCGCGCAGTCGCACGGCTTTGTTTATGGAATGCGCTGGAATTACCATGGATACGCGGGCATGCGCGCGCATCGTTAGAGTTTCTCATGCGATAATAAGTCTTATTGTAATGAAAATAAAGTTGAAATTCTCATGACACTGAAACTGCGCTCCGCTACGCCGCGCTGCGCTGCTCTTCTGGTGGGAAATGAGCCTTATGCGAACGAGTCTGCGGAGCAATAAAAACTCTGAATGGCGCGCAGAGAGTTTCCATTCAGAATTTTTATTGCTCCGCAGACTCGATCGCACAAAAGTCTGTCGTCTGCGCAGCGCCCTAATAGGTCCGATTCCGAACTACAGGTTCGTAGGTACGCGCACGTCACAATTTTACTAAAAATTCATAAAATAATACTAACAAAAATAAATCCCTAAAGATAAACACGTACTACAATTTGCTTGACAAAGAATCATTAAAACAATTATGATCCATCCTTAAATAGTTCAAAATTTCGCAAACTTTTATACCAAGGGTAAACCCTACGCCCCATAAGACTTCCTTGCGGGACCAGCATTCCGAATGTACCTAATAAATGTTCGAGACTTGCAAATTCCTTAGGATTTCCAGAGATTGGGAACTATGCTGACAATAAGCGCACATAACAGTGTCACGAGTTATTGGCAAAGTTTACTGTCTAACTTTGGCTGGGAAATGCTGGGTTTCTTCGGGTTTGAATAATGATTGGATTAAAGTGAGATGAATTTACGTTGAATTGAGAATCGGTAAGAAATGATAGCTCTTTAAAGTAATGAGGAATTTTCTTCTATTATAGAACACTAGTTTTTGCCCGCGGCTCCGCTCGCGTTAAATTCGGGGTATCATGGAAGAGATAGCACACATACCAATTTATAGCTTTGTACATTGAAAACTTCCACCCTTCACTTTAGGGAAATGGGGGGTTTTGAAGAGACAAAAAGTAGCCTATGTCACTCTCCATGTCCTAAACTATCTCTATCAAAAAATCAAGTCAATCCATCGCTCTGTTTAGCCGTGAAAGACGGACAAACAAACAAACAAACACACTTTCCCATTTAAAGTTAAATTTTATGTAAGTAGATATAATTTTTATCTCATTTCTACTTACAAATAATTACCTACGACTTCTATCTATGACTTCTACATATTTACACCACCTTGTGGTGTAAGATTTAAAATAACACCTCCTTATTTCTTCCGTGTCGTAAGAGACAACCATTAGAGTCAGGAGATGGTTTAGTTTTGGTATGTATGTAGTGGTATGTTTTTAACTAAGTATGTAGTTTAGGCGACAGGCTATAACCTGTTACTGTTATACATCTTCCGTCGAAGTTTTAAGCTAAAACTATTATAAAAGTGGCTACGAAACTTGAAATAGCAACGGTTTTGGATTCTTTACGTAGCGTGTTCTCTGATTACTCCATTTGGGGATGATTATGTAAAAATGTAAGTTAAAGACATTTTTACATTTATTATGATTTTTTTTTTGTGTGCAGTAGGTTTCAAAAGTTTCAATTTAAAAAATTATCAATGCACGCGCCCTATTCACCAAATTTAATAGAAAAAATAAACTATCAATGTTATTAGGAAACTAACTCCTTGATCTTTGGAGTCACGCGTTCGTTGGCAATGCGAGCCAAACATAAAGCAGTTTCGATTCCTAGAAGGATGTCATTAGAATCTAATAATACGATCTGGAGCACGTGGAGAACATAATCGAGTGTAAAATGAACCTGAATACATACATACATTACATACATGATTAACATGCCTTATTCCCTGTATAGACCCTGAATTTAAAGGATGAAATCAATTTGAATAGGTAAATGACTTCAATTGTTTCGTCTGTTAGTTACACTGTTATAATTATTTTTGAGAGTGAAGTTTATTAGTGATCCTTAAAGAGAGTTTACGTACAAACCAAAAAACTAAGTAAAATGCGGAGCTATACCAAAATGAAAGTCAGCCAGCCAACATTTTGTACGAGAGTGAGGAGCCATAATGTATATTTAGTATCTGTCTATATGTTTCAACTTCACTTTTCCACGTTGAACCGTTTGCAATAAAATTGAATATTAGATAGCACAACTTAATAATCAAATCAGCAAGCTAAAAATATTTTTTAAGGGATTGAGTTCACCTAATTTCCCAAGAGTTTCACGTCTGCTTTTTCTTATAGAACTTTCTCCTAATCGAAGGTGGTCGATCATTAAACATTGTTCTAGAAACCGTAGACAGTACTGTATTCAAAAAGCAGTGCAACAAAGCGAGCCAAATCTAAAGTAATATTTTATGAGAAAATTGAATTCAGAAACTTCAGAATTTAAAATAACATTAGTTTGCGTTTCAGAGATACATCTTTTTCAAACTTTATGTGGAACAATGCAATGGCAAAACATTCAACGGAAGCGTGCAAGGAATTTCTACTAGACTCCAGTTCTTTCTTGAATTTGAAGAAGAAATGCAAGACCTCTTGTTTCAAGCGAACTTCTGTGTTGAAACTGCCTTATAGTTTCATTTTAATTTTTATACCGGATTCAACAAGAATATGTAACTTTTTTACATTGTGATACGGTCATAATATGACAAGGGATGTTGTTTATTTGTATAAAATATGTATAGAGGTTTTCTCAGAACTCAACGTCAAGCCGAAACGGAGCGACAGTACCTATTGATTGTAAACATCACGAGTAAAATCTGAAAAAAACTGTCTCTCGTAGTTTGAAATTTTATGGACAGCCAAAAATGGTGACCTGATTGCCCCAAGTTAGACAGATAGAGATGCAAAACTAAAATAAGTAAAATTAATAAAATAAATCGGTCTTTTCCCGTGTGGTGCCGGGTTAGAATAGCACCTCCCCCCTTACTTCCCCTGGGTGTCGTAAGAGTCGACTCTGGAAAAGGGTTAGTGTATTGTGGGCGATGGGCTAGCAACCTGTCACGAACCATCTGGATAGCCTGAAATTACTAAACGTGGCACTGGATTTTTGAATTCACGTGCTCTGCCTACCGCTCTTGGGAATACAGGCGTGAGAATATGTATGTATGTATCTAAATCGGTCTTTTAAGAACTCCAGCTGACCAACTGTCCAACTGTGAACGACTTGATGATCGTATCTAATGCCACATTACATCCCGCAAAAAGCGTGAAACAAAAAAATACATACATACAGTCACGCCTGTGTTCCCTAACGGGGTAGGCAGAGCACACGAATCGTGACAAAGACAATACCATTATTATGCCTATATCACACTTCGCAGCCACTTCTAGCATAGCTTTAGGTTAGATGAATTTGATAGAATACTGACAGGTTGCTAGCCTGTCGCCTAAAGCATACAACCAATTTCCTTAGTCGCCTCTTACAACACGGAAGAAATGGAGAGGTGTTATTCCCGACACCACACGGCGTAAAAATACTCCCCAATTTCCGTCGGCAACCGTATAAATATTTCACGGCCCCGCTCGACACGTATCGCAGTCTCAAACACGGATCACTGAAATCTCTTAAAGTCAAAGCCGATATGCAGAATGCCCCCGGTTCAGGAAATCCTGCCGCGACGCTGATTTGTCAAAGACATGCCCCTGAGATACGGAGTACACACGATTTCGGCAAATACCTTTTGAGTTTTAAAACGCCTTTTTGAGAGGTGAGAAGCGAAGTCAGGAGTGCTTTTCTGTGCCTGGGATCTGTAACGGTAGTATGTATTGACTGTACAAGTGCATAAACATCAGATTTGTGTTCAAATCCCGACACCCAGGACACACAGGGTGTCGGGTTTAGAATAACACTCTCCATTAGTTCCGTGGATGTCGTAATAGGCGAGTAAGGAAGTTTAAGTTATATTTTGGGCGACAGCCTAGCAACCTGCCACTATTATTCCTGCCAACTCAAAAAAAAAAAATCTAATAGTTACGAAGTTACGTGAAATATTCTTTTGGGAATACAGGCGTTATGTATGTATGTCCATTCTTAGATTTTGTGTTCCTGTTAGGTAAGATTAGGAGTCAGTTAAAACCGTCGAGTTCAATCATCTCTCGTGAACAGGGCAATAGTACTATCGAACCAACTGATTCCTGACCCATCGCAGAACGTTGTCACAATAAACGCCATAAACATTTCCTTTGTCAAGCAATGCAATGTCACTACAGTAGAACCCGCTTAAGACGATTTCTCAGGGACCCTAACAAAAACGCGTCTTAAGCGTGAAAGCGTATTATGCGGGAAAGGGAAAATAAAACATACTACGTGTTTTAATTTTGATATATATACTCCTCATGTCAAACCAACGATGGGAGCTGTTCCTGTCAATATAGAAAGCGTAAGCGCGGAGGCAAAAAAGCCAAGATGGCAGCGTCCGCCGAGGTCAGCCCGCACCTACAGCCGGGCCGAGCCAAGCGGTCGCCGCCCGCCCCCGGAAAGGAGAAGACGGAGTGAAGCTCGGACACTTCAGAAGGCGACAGAGTGCCGTCACAGGAGCTGATCCTGTTCATTCAGGAGATCCAAACCGGCCAAAACCCAGTGGCATTTCTCTTGCAACGGCTAGCCACTCTGCACGTTTGGAGTGACTAGCCGGCTCAGGACGGCCCACTGGAACACCGCCAGCCTTACGCCTTTTAAAACCGGGTTGCGACGTCACTGAATGGAGGACCAGAAGTCTGAAGTAGCACAGAAGACGACCAACGAGACCTGAGGACCCACTCGGGAGCGGGAAGACCCCGCTGAAGGGTGCAAAATGCCTCGAACAGCATCTCTCGAGACTGACAATACGAGCATCTCGGCTCGGGCTCCGGCGTATTAAACGGGATGACGAATCGTATTAAGCGTTAAGAAATGTATGAAAATATGTCTCAAGTTGCAGGGACTGGCGTAAAGTGGCGTATTAAGCGAGAAATCGTATTAAACGTGATCGTCTTAAACGGGTTCTACTGTATTACGTTCACTGTGAATAGGTTCTATGGTGGGTCAGGAATCAATTGGTTCGATGGTACATCAGACAATAACAAGTATAACAACTACTTAGTTGTTGTCCACGATTGTGCATAGTATTTGTAAAACTATGCCGTGGGAAACGTGCATTTTCCGGGCTTTTGTTTCTAGTCATACAAACAACTTCTACCATTTAAGTATGACAACTTAAATCCGTTTTCCCGGCCTCTGAATCCTTCGCAAATTTGCTCGGAATGCTATTATCTGGCAGCTCCATAATCGGGTCAAAAGGACCACAGACAGCCACTGGGAATTCTTCGTTACACGAGTATTTTGGAGAGATACTTATGCCGACTATCCGCGACGGACTTTTTAGTCTGTGAAGATAGAACCTATGGAATTATAATGCAGTAACACGGCGCGAAAAAGTCCGGTGCATAATGGATACAATCCACGCAGACTTTTTGTGCGCTGCAGACTCGATCGCACAAAAGGTCTGACGTCTGCGCTGCAGCTTATGCTTAGTGCTGGAGATTGGATGTTATGATCTAGTTAGTATTTTAACGGTGAAGTTTGGACGAGACAAGCAATCTTACCTGTTGTGTGTTAAACTATAGAGTCGACTTTAGAATAACACCTTTCTTTTTTCCGTGGATGTCGTAAGAAGTGACTAAAGAAAAGTTAAGATATATTTAGGCGACAGGCTAGCTGGTCTATACCAGCCAACTTGGAACCATAAAAATATGCTAGAAGTGGTCACGAATCGTGAAATAGTCATAATTTTGTCTATGACTTTTGTGTGCTCTGCGTAGGTAGGTACCCCATTTGACAAAACAGGCGTTACGACATCCACGGAAGAAATGGAGAGGTGCTATTCTAACCCACACGGGTAAGGCGTCGGCTATAAAATTGTGAGTGTCGAATAATATTATATCTTTCTAGAATATTTTCGTTACACAAAGAACGTCTTGAAATAAAAACTTAAAGCACTCTGAGAAGGAAACCGAACGCTCTTTTAAACCGAGAGTCGAGTTTAATCTACTTTTAAGTAAAATTCTTTGTTACAGGCGTTTTTATTGGTACTTCACTCAGTGGCACGGTGGCTAAGTGATAGCTTTTTATAGTGATTCCCTGTGAAAGTAATATTTAATGGAAAAGTTCTACAAAGTATTTTAAAATTAAATTTTGGTTTATTACCTGTTTCCTTAGCCGTAAATGTAGAGGGAGACATAATATTTTGTATGGATACTAAAATTAATAAATTGGTCAGTAAAGTCAACATAACTATTTTACCTAATAAATCAAAGATTTTTGTCATCGTATTAATCATGGCATTCATGACAATCATGTGTTTAAGTTATATTTTCAGGATACTTTGATATAAAAAGTTCACGTACATTTTTATACGTTTACGTAATAGTAATATCTAGCGAAAGAAAACCGCATGAAGAAGTCCTTTTTAAGTTTCAAAATTTTATCATTTTAAGTATGCTATCTACATAAAAGACAATGCTATGCGACTTTTGTTCATAAAAGAGGGTCGAAAGTCTAGATGTGTTGCGTACCTATTATTTGTATGAGTATTGGACATTTTCTATCTATTAAAGCGATAGAGTCCGCGATTCGTATAGCAAGAAAAGCAAATCATTCAGGATTTTTTTTTTGGTAAACGTCCCATTCCCCTTTCCAACTTGTCATTCGGTGCATATTGCCAAGTATTATTACATCAACAAAGCAGAACGTAGTTCCTTCTACAGATAGAATTACTTGAATCCTAGTTCTCAGATCTTAAGGGAATAATCTATTTCCACTTACCTCCATAGCTCCTTGTTACGGAAACCCGCTGTCCCACTACTTGGTAAATTATCTAAGGCTAGAGAGAAGTTTCGTCAGGCTATGACCGTATGTTAGGTCTTACTTTGTGGCAATAGGGTTTGTGTGATTTTGTGTGTTATGTTCTTGAGCGACGTTCTTGCGTTCTTTGCGAAGCATGTATTCAACTGACTGATAGGGTGCGTGTCGGGTGGTGTCCGCATGGGAACTACGGCCCAATCCCTCTCACACTGAGAGAAAGCAATGTGCCCAGCAGTGGGACTTATTAAAGCTGGATTGTTGTATATAATGCGTGTAATACGTGCGTCTGGTAACAACTGTTTTGGTGTTGAATATTGCATTCTATAGAAATAATTTTGAGCGTCTACAAATTTTCATTAGCAATCTCTCCCATCGCACGTGTCTAAAGAAATCTCAGGCGTTAACCAGATACTTGCTTAATATATTGACACAGTTAAACGACAAAACGGGCTAATAATTACCAAAAACAACTCACAGCCTTTGACGTCAGCCAACAAATCGTTGATTGTTGCAAAACAAATGTCGGAGGACAGAATCGCTACCAAATTAATGATTCTGCGTATTACTGTTTTAATAAGACAGACGGCCGAGTTAACCGCCATTTGTTGAAAATTTCGTTCATTAGTTTCCCGGGTTGGAATTAGGTGGCCTCCTTATTTATTTGGAGAAGATGACTACATAAATATCACGTTTGTATTCCTTAATAGTAGGCATAGGCTATGAAACGTTTTTATTTCTACAAAACAATGTCTGTTTCACATTCAGCAAAATATTTTTAGGGTTGAAGTTAGATAACCGTGTGGTATCGGGTTTAGAATAACAACTTTACATTTCTACCGTGGCTATCGTAAGAGGCGACTAAAGAAATAGGTTAAGGCATAGTTTAAGCGTCAGGCTAGCAACCTACCACTGTAATACTTCTCAACTCAATACCGAAAAAAAATGCTAGAAGTAGTCATGAAACGTTAAATAATCGTGGTTTTATCTATTAACGTTTCATGGTGTAATTGTATGTAATTATGTATAGATCTATGTAAGTTAGATAAAAGAGTTGTACCTAATAGTGACAGGTGGTTACTAGCTTGTTGTCTAAAGCATACCTCGAGCTACATCCTTAGTCACCTCTTAAGATATCCAAGGAAGAAATGGAGTAATGTAATTCTAAACCCGACACCATTTGAGGCTGTAGGTATGTACCTACTCGTATGTCAGTTGTCAGGGTGTCACTCGTAGATTCCACTCTTGTCTGAAGCGACAGCAATTTCATGAATGCAAATCAGACCTCAGGCCATAAAAAGTGTTCAAAACACCAAAAAATATAACAAAAAACCAGCCAGTTTTTCTTCCATCACTATTCCTTCAGTTCAGTGTCGCTTCTCATTGAAATTCATGAGCAGAAATTGTTTCCGAGAAGCGAGCCTTACAAAGCGCTGAGACGGCTTCTAGCTTTTGCTATTATGAAAAAAATAATTAGAAATTATTACCTTTAATATAGCTGGTATTTCTGCCTATTTTGGTACAGTTTCATCGCTAAACTTTGAAGTGAAAAATCACCGGAAACCGTACCTACTTAGCGTAGGTAGGTAAGAGATACGTTTAATAATTTTAATATTTTTTGACACTAATTTTATTTATTTCTGTGTTTTGTTTATAGAAAGAAACATGATTTGCTAAATGTTTGACGTTTTGTTTTCCAAAAAGGCGTAACAGAAGCAATCCTCTCTCTTGTGCTTTTTTTTAAGTGTAAGATCCATCATTCCATACATCTGTAACGGGATTTTTTCTATTTCTAAACTAGCGAAAATAAACAAAAGTAAATACAGAACTCGAAATTTTTTATTGGCAATGAGCTGACGCCATTTAAAAACTAAATTTCTCTGTTTACTTATTATACAGTGTGTTACCGGCGTGCGGGCATTTCTTGAAGCAGTGTTAAGAGATGCGGTTTGTTAATCTAACCATTAACATAATTGCATTAAAAAACAAAATATCACATTGCGTTACTTTTCTAAGAAAAGTTTAATTGCAAGCAATGTACAGTAAAGTTTCTGTCACAAAATGACAAATCTAATGTCATCTTAGTATTAACTGGAAGTTAAGTGAAGTTAAGTTACGCATACATTGAAGACTCAGAAGTGGAAGAATTGCATTTGTGGCTTTATTTTAAATAATTATGATATGCTAATACTTGCAAACGATTGCTAATTTGATACATTATCGTCAGTTTTAATAAATGCCCGCACGCCGGTAACACACTGTATTCCAAACAAAGTTGGCGATTCCCTGAATTCCGCTTCTAATATGCCTAGACGATAATATTCGTTCGCAAAACTTTTATATCCGAATAATTCGCGTATGAGATTTCTTCGTTTAGTAGGTACTTTCGCTGAAAAAAAGAGATCGTGACTTGCCAAGATGTGTCGGGAAATTGATGAGCGTTGTGAACCTTGATCTTCGACATTACGCCAATTCGGCACATTTCAGAAGAAAATCGAACAATTTTATCCTTTCGTTACTTTTATTACATCAAAGTTATGAGTTGATATTTTATTTCTTATAACGTTTGAAAATGGAATTAATAATTGTCGTCAAACGTCTGGAGATTTTCAATTTAAACAGTGTGTTAAAACATAAATAAATATACCTACTGCACATTATCATTGCCGTGGGATGGATGAGATTGCTTTAACCCTACAATGCATGAAGTTTTTCTTTTTAAAAAGAAAAATATATGTGGTTGTATTGGATAATTAGATGACGAGAAAAATAAGGAAAAAAATAAAAATTGCTATTTTCATTATAAAAAAAAACATTTAATGGTTGTGACACATAAGGGACATTATGCATTTACTTAAAAAATAAATTAATGGTTGTGACACATAAGGGACTTTATGCATTTACTTATAGCTTACGGCTTACACTAAAACGAAGCTCGACTTTGCATTTATAACAAAATATCAAAGACTTAAGTATTAGGCAGAGGTTCCGGTGAGTCATACTTTGCACTATAAAATTATAGGTGCGTGGATTTCTTTCAAATCACTAAAATCTGCACAGATTTTATTTTTTCTTTGATTGCCGCGATTGTCACTCTTTTACATAGAATAATTCAATAGATTACGGCACCAATATTATTTGATTTTGAGTTTATGTGCTTTATTGTTAGTATGATTACACTGAACATGAATGCATAATGTGCCATATAAGGAACGTTAGGAAGAAATTTCAAATAATATAAGTGCATAGTGTGACTTATCAGGAACGTCTAAAGACGTTTACGTGTTTGTATCAAGTTACTATGCAAATATCAGAAATTGCGTACGGTTCGTATATTTTCAGCTTGCCACATATGCAAAGTTTTTTTAGCAATCATGTCCACTACGTATATATTTTTTACACACGACACAACAATTATAAACTTTGTATTCTCAAAAACAACTAAGTTTTGACTAGCTCACGCGGTTATTGGCACTAGATCGACATCTAACGGAAACTTGCCAAACTACGTCGTTTTAAAAGTCTTTACCATTACATTGACCAACAACAGGTGGCGTTGTTTGCCATTATATTTTTAGTACAGGCTATCAAATTGGCTGTGACTGATTAGGCACTGAATGCACTGTAGGGTTAACTTTTCTCTATACATTTTGGGTTCATCAACTCCTCACGAAACTACTCATTATTTATTTTTCGTGACACTCCTTGTTTTAGAAATAACCAGGCGTTCTTATTATTTTATCGGCTTACTTTTATGCGCACTTCATTGCTTTTCTAGGACTCTGTCTAGTCTTGTCCAAGACAGTTCAACGTTCAGAGAATGACAAGATCTGGTAGGCAAGGCACTTGATTAAAAATGATGCAAACTATTATTAGGTTCGCGTCGTGTCGGGCTTAGAATAATACCTTTCCATTACTTCCATGGATGTCGTCATAGGCGAAAAAAGCAGTAAGTTAAGGTATGCTTAAGGTAGGCTAGCAACCGATCACTTATACTTCTGTCATCAATGTTTGAACCGATAATGATGCTAAAAGTGACTACTAAATGTTTCGTGTGCCCTGCCTTTGTAAATATAGGCATGATTAATGTATTATCGTGTGACTCTTAGACGAAAACAACAAACTTCTTTTTTCTGCAGTCTTAAAAACATCACCCTCTTTTTTAAGGCAGTCCAGTCACAAATGGCGCCAAAACATCTCACCACCCCAGGTGACCTTACGCCCTATTACTTATAGAGCTGGTCCCCGTTGCGAATTACCCTGTCCCACAGACTTATAGCGAAATAGATACCGCGAGTTCCTGCATTTGTATGAAAACCAAGCGTGTCGCTTTTTCTCAACAGTAGGTAACGTCCCATGAGCGCTTTAGTGATGGGAATTGACAGTCCGAGTGAAACATTCAAAAATGACGCCGCCTTATTCAAGTTATCCTGTCTCTAGGCAGTTAAAGCTAATCTAAGTGGTATAAAACTAATGAAATTGCGTCAAAGGAGGAGCATTGCTCTCCCTTTTGGCTCCATTTTGGCACGCGAAGTACATACACTTGAGTCATCTGTTTCGATATAAATCTGTGCCCTGTCCCTTTATATAGCCAGTTAGGACGACATCGCCTTTATCTGCCAAGGCTCCGTTTGTACCCTTGTTATGTCCGAGCTACGCGCTTCACTGAATAGTAACTGTTGTTTCTTGGTGATTTCGTTAAAAGGCGGTTGAAAAGGTAATTTGGGCTGTAAGTGCCAGGAGGATTGGTATCGCCGTTTTAATCTTGGGGCGGTGTTTCGGTAGTTTGGACCTACCTCCGTATTCAGTCATATCGGTAAGTAAGTAATTACTGAAAACGATGTGATAGACCGGAACAATACTGTTAATGTGCCAATGTACACATTTAAACTTATCGCTGAGATTTTCTTTGCAAAAGGTGACTTGGTTGGTACCAAGTTTCTTGCGGTGCATTTTTTACATACTTGATTTCTCCCTCGATTTCTCCAAGATTCCATCATCAGATCCTGGTTTCGTGCCAATGGGACCAATTTCGAGTTATACCCTTTCGATTAAA
>BHDV01013244.1:6155-51758 GCA_005406045.1 Adoxophyes honmai
TAGTAAATATGTACATAAACAGAAGTTTCCTTTCAGGATAAAGCTAATTTGAAGTCGGTTTTTTTTTGTTTAAAATTATTAGTTTACTATACTTTTTTTTAATCACAAGGAAAGCAGACGAGAAAAAGGGTGATGTTATACCATTGGAAGTACATAGGTACACAACCATAATAAATATCATACTTTCCTACTTCCAACATGTAGTTTACCTAAATTAAGTGACAAAGTAGAAACTAATAATAAAACAGAAATCATTTATTTTCCTAAATAACACGCGTAGTTTTCTAAACGGATCTAAAATTTTCTTTTTTCCCACCTCATTAAATAATACAAATCTTCCACTGTGTTATCTTTACCTAAGCAATAACTTTTAAACCAGCACAATCATGAGTCGTTCGTCAAGCAAATATTAAAGATAATTAAAATATGAGTGAGAAGTGCAAAAAATAAGTACGAGTAACGCTGAAAGTAAAAGTTTCTATTAATATTTAGGTACCTAAGTACGTAAATGCCTACATACTCATTCGGTTTCATTTTTCATACGTCTCTACTTACTCGTATTTCTATAGGTTGAAATTTAACTCTTATGCAGGAAATATGGAAAACGACATTACCTATGTAAAGTACCTACCTACCTACTTACCTAACACTACGTTTGTGCTAACTTCACAATAAAAAATATTAAAAAAAAGTGCATAACAGCTGTCGTTCTTCAAATGAAAGCCGATATTTAACTAAGTAATGCTGATAAATTAGATCGGAAATGATTGTCAAGTGATGGTATAATTTTCTAATTAGTAAGTAGTGAGTGAGGTACGTACCCACTTAGTGCAGCTAATGGCAGTAGGAGCTAGTTACCCATGTGCAGGTACGAATTAGTGATAAAACTAAATAAGAACTTGGCTATTATTTAACAACTCAATCTTAAGAAGACAATCTATCAATTCTATTTTGACGGGTCCCCCTCGACCAGAGCGTCTAGTCTAGTGTATTCAAAACGATGATGAATTCGATATAGATTTCATTTGCGAATTAACACGAAAAAATTTTGTCGATCGCGGCAATTGTAGGTATGTACTTACAAACGTTCCGCTGGCGGGGCTGTCTTAGTTTACATACAATTTTGCGATAACTCGCAAACGAAATCGTTATTGACTGTATGATCGTTTTCATCACACTAGACGTAGGTACAGGTTTAGCCCACGAACCAACGCAGTTTGTCGGGATCTAGCTAGCACGATAGCTGCTGGAACCACTGGTGAGTGATTTTTACGGGATGCCACGGGGTGCATTCACACGGGTGAATAAGCCAAACTGTCCCCTACACCCAGTATGCAATGCAGCTCTATCAGATTTAACTATAGGGTAGGTACTTACCCACTAAACCTAACTATTAGGGTACTAAATTTAACTATAGGGTAGGGTAATTTAACTATTAGCTAAAGAGTTTAGAGAGTAAGTACTCAAAATCGTAACGTGGTTTCCTGCCTAATTTAAATCAATTTGATATAAAATTGATCGAGTTACTTATTAAAAAAATATAAATAAGTTATGGTCCCCAACTCTGCCCCGTTAAACTTCCCGTCACGATACTGGCTCAATTTGCAGAAAGTCAAACTTTCACTGACCTGCGTCCATCTCCAAGATAAGTGTCAGTTACATTACACTATAAACTCGGTGCATAATAAAATGCTATAATAATTTCACTCATTACTTGCTGCGAGCCATGATTTGAATTAGGTAGAGTCGAGTTCATAAATATATGAGCAGACAAATGCCAAATATGTCAAACTTTTGCACCTTATTGTCAATGTCATAAAGGTGTATAGATATTTTTGAACCCTCAGTTTTGCTCATATGTTAATGAACTCGACTGTATCAAAGTTGATTACACTATTCGTGGGTACCTAAGCGAGATCGGGTCCAGTTTTAAGACAATTAAAAGGTTAACGTCCTGTAAAATACTTAGTAGCAAATGTCTTCGACGTCGATTTACTTTAACTAGTTGAGAATGAAAGTATTTTTCTAGTGCTGACGGAGTACCCGCCCCACATCAGTGAATGCGAAGCCAACGCCATATTGAATTTCAAATGCGCCGGAAGTGGCGAGGGGGATTTATTGCGAGTCCGCCTTCCGGTGCTCCACTTGTCTCTGCGCACCTGCCGTAAATACATAGAAACAAAGTATTGACAATGTACTATTTGAACTTGGCTATTATGGTCAGAAACAACTTAAACGTTTATGTAAATTAAGTACATATACCGTTGATGTCTATTCGAACCCTGATCCATACAAACTATCAACGCGAACCGAATTGATCCACTTGGTACTGACCTAAACCAGCAGTAGCAAGTTCAATGCGTCTCCCCAAATTTACATGTTCTCAGTCTAAATACTTATAATCTCAGGTATTGTAACATAGTACGTTCATTCCTACCTAATTGATGCATTTGGCATTACATGGCGATAACTTCAAAGGGTGTTGATGTTGACCCTTTGGCCTTACACAGAAACTTCGTCTCTGTAGGTATTTAGAAGGACTAATATTTTGTGGTGTCCAGAGAGCGACGCTCGCTTGGATTCGGAGCCGGTGACCCCGGCCAGGCCGGCCACCATCGCCGCCATAGCACTCTCTATCAAGTCGCGGGGTGAGTTACCCCTCCAAACAAAATCCTGCGATGTAGTTTAGGCTCTTGCACGGTTGGTGAATATAATTTGATAATTTTATTCCAATAAAGTAGATAAAGTAATTTTTTAACCATATTATTTTTACTTTACATGCCTATATGTAATTACAATATTATACTTATTACCTTATTAGCGTTAAGTACTTCCTTTGCTTTAGGATTTGCGGTCGAATTATCTTATATTTTATTACTTAAAGGCAAATTAATTTTATGAACTTATTAAGTTTGTGTCTTGGATGCAAGTTTTTCTTACAAAGTGAGGAGACGTTTAACCGTTAAGTTTACAATCCTAAAATGAACGAAGTACGTAGGTGCGTAGTTAGTAAACTTGAAAGTTAAATGATATAAAAGTAATTTAGTGCTTATAATTGAGTTTGACTCGTTACGATTCTTTCTAAAAAGTACTTTTTTTTGTAATGCGCCTAGGCAATATACTTCTTTGATTTGGTTAAATCGGTTAACATACATAATAGATTACACGCAACAAAACTCGTAGGTTCACCGAAATTAACCGAAATAAGTAGGTAGTATGGTTCTATTTTTTTCACCTACTTAAAGCACCTACTTACAAAAATAAAGCTTTGTGGCAGCTTTTTAATCAATACGTTCAATCAAACTCCCATATTAACGTAGATATTTATCTACTTGCACACAGCCAATGCATATTTAGAGGTATAGTTGATGCATTCACTCAATAATTCTGCACTTTCGAATTGTAGCCGTTCTTAAGTACCTCAGTACTTAGGTAGTTATCTAGATATAGAACCTTAAACCACCAAACACGAAAAGGATGAACAAGACGGGCCCATGGCTCAGGCTGCCGCGGCGTTCCTGCCCACACTGACCGTGTAATTTATGGTAATTTTAATCTTATTCAGCTATACGTAGTTTAGAAGGCAAATTATAGAAAGTGTAATCAGCGAAGCGGAGACTTATGGGTCATCTTATTGGAATGTGACCACAACAGAACAATCTAATTTAGTTCAAATAAGCTATATAATAAAATAAAACGTCTTAGGACGGCCATGCCGAACAATATCTACTTAAGTCCTAAGTTACCGTAAGATAAGTAAGATACCGTTAGTTTGTACCTACTTACTTACGCACCAATGCTGAACCTTCTCAACTAACAAATTAGTTATACCTACTGTGTGAAAGTTTTACAACTATTTTATCGTTAATATCTCGTAAATAAGCTTGTAAGTATTTAAACTTAAAAGTAAATCGTACCTACCTAGTTTTCCAAACGTATGTGTATTTCATTTTTTAAATGGAGTTCTTCATTATCGTACAAAAGTTTTAACCACGACCATTTCCCTTCTTTACGACATCAGTATGACATTTTACAGCATTTTGGTCACAGAAAAGACTGTAGAGACTGATTATTATAAAACTAACAAAAATGTCGACATTTTGCTTAGTTTTGTTAGTTGAGTAGGTTATGGGCCCACAACTCAAATGCCTAGAAGAAATCTGAACAAACACCGAATGATTTCTAAATCAAAGTACCTAAAAAGTAAGTGGTCACTAAAATTAAAACACGTGCAAAATTCACAGAAGTCAAATGACAAAAGAAGAAGAAAGCGATTACAAGCTAATAGAAAAAAATGTACCTATGTGTGTGTGTATGTACACACATTATTTGTAACATTTATCTAAGTAGGCTCACTGTGATTTGATAGGCAGGATGAAACCAATGGTGTTATTCTAATTCTTAATAAAAGAAACGAGCGTATATCGTGAATTCGTGATAAAGCACAGTAAAGAAAACACAAAATGAATCTAAACAAGCAATCTCCGCCACCATTTTCTACAGTGGGGTAAAACTTAAAAGCTCAGTCGCAAACAAAGCGGAAAATGTTTCATTTCCCATTTGATTTCCCGCGGCAAGCGGCGAGGAAATGACCCCACCACACACCCACCACCCCGCGTCCTGGATAGATAAGTGCCGGACTTATACTAATAGCAGGCCTGCGACCTCTTTACCACGCTATTAAACATATTGATGACATCGAACTTCCGACCTACCAAAAGCTTCATGCCTAATGGGTTTTCCAATCCTTGTGAGTCATGATTCACAATTTGATTGAAATCTCCTTTTATTTTAGTTTAGTAGGCTACACCTCACCTGGATTTATTTCAATCGTCGAGTATCCAATAGCAGGTAAGTATCTGTGTATACTTAGGTCTTAAAGTAAAGATAAGCTTCGGTTTGTATGGTACCTATCCATGATTCTAACACCTTAAATTTAAGCAATAAAGAGAAGAGCGCGTTGTAACTTCGCTTTATTTTGTGCCTGCCTTATGTTCAGCTACTTACTAAAACTTTCGCCATTCGGAATAGGGCTCAACGGTTTCTTGAGATTTGATCATTATTGTGGAATATTGTTACCCCGTGGTTACAGGCGGCATTATTGTAGGTTTGTCTTGGCGCATATGCTTCTGTTGTTTATAGATAGTTACATATTTTATTTGTCAACCTAATAACTTAATAACATCTAGATATACTCGGAGATTTTAAGATGGAATTCGAGATATCATCTCAAATAAGGGCGGAACCCAACTGGCGTGCACGCTACACACGTTTCATAATAATCGACCCACAACAGAGCTACGTTTTGCTATGGAGCTTGCGTAGCGTGCGCTGCAATAGGGTTCCGTACGTAACGTCCGTTCTGGTAAAATCTATCGAAAATGGTCTGAATTGCTTCGAGAAAAGGATGGTACGGCCGTGACGCTTTTTTGCTCGACTTGGTGGGGGCACGGCCGTGCCCCCAGATGTGAACAGTTGGGTCCGTATTGGTCCGTAAAGCATCTTAGAATTTATAAAAGAACTGTACCTATTGTACCTATTTGTGGCAAGGAGGTTATTTGTAATGGCGATTTCACTATTTCACTTTGAATCAAAGTTAAAGCCTGACAACTATCTATTTAGCCCTGGCGCAGTGTCGCTACTATCAGTTTACGTATGGCAATAATGTGCATACGTCATGTATAGTCAGCATGGTGTGTATTGGTTTGTGTAGATATTTGAATAATACCAAAACATTGTTTACAGAGAATCAGACATACATACATACATATTCTCACGCCTGTATTCCCAAAAGGGGTAGGCAGAGCACATGAATTCAAAAATCCAGTGCCACGTTTAGCAATTTCAGGGTAACCAGATAGTTAAGCATGAGATTGTAGTCACAGGTTGCTAGCCCATCGCCCACAGTACACTAACCCTTTCCCTGAGTCGCCTCTTACGACACCCACGGGAAGAAAGGGGGAGGTGTTATTCTAAAAGCCCAAATTTGGTTTGGTCCGAACCACGAACTTGGTTGGCTCCAAACCAAATTCGAACGTGTGTTCAGCGGTTTGGTCAACATTTCTGTTAGGGCTTTAACCCGGCACCACACGGGGATCTAACCCAGAGAATCAGAGCTTTGTAATATTATTCGTCAAAATTCGATTCCAAATACTCAATATTTAGAAGTATTCTTCATATTCTGACTCTGGTGAAGTTTGATCTTCGTCAGATGTTGTGTCCCTTTCAGGACCACCAACCTCGATTATAAATCGTTCAGTCTGGGATTCGATTATAGGACCTTTATTCCTTTACCGTGGATCTACATACACATTATATGAGAAAATAAAATCTATTAAGTTTAAGTATAACAATTAACCAGTTCAATACAACCGCACTGTAAAGTGTCAGTACCAGTCATGTCAGTAACCAATTGCAAAACATTTTTCAATGGAATACTATTCAATCCTTCGTCCTTTCTTTGCTTTAAATACTTAATCGTATTTAAAAGGTTTTTCTTGCATCTTTTGGAATATTTTTCGGCATTTTTATGATAAAATCGTTTAAATCACGATATATTTTCGTTTTGTTTACATCGGTGACATTCGATGACATCCAATGTCTGATGTCAAAGTGTAATCATTGCCAGTAAAAGAAATTAATACCACTGAAAATACGCAACATGGCGAGGGCCAAATAGATAGTTGTCAGGCTATACCTATTCTTAAAAAAATGTTGGCAGACAGGATAATGAAAATAATTTGTTACCTTATATGGGCCTGACTCAATAGATACATATAATCAAGCCTGTAACATTCCCGAATGGGATAATAAGCAGAGCACACGAAACGTTACACGAGCAAACCATAACCATTTTACGTTTCGTGGTCACTTTTAACATTTGATCATATAAATTATTCAAAAGTATCGCGCTCAATAAACGAAATAATAAAGCGAAACCGCCATTGTAAGTGACCCCTTGCCACATTCATTGACGCATTTTTTTAAAGATGCAATACGGACCGAACTTGATTTGTCAAATTGACAAATTGTGCATTTTTGTGTTTACTGTTTACGTTTATTACGATTTCCGATTTGTACATTTTACAATGTGAATATTGTGAATTGTGATTGTTATTTGCAATACTGATATTCTGATGATCTCTAATTCACTAACTAGCACAGATTACTAAGAGATACTACGTAACTTACTAGTCATAGTTCAACCTATAGGTACTAAAGCTAACTTGCTAAATAAAAATTTATTGAAATGAGTGGACGATTTTACAGCTATTCAAGACAGTCGCTGTTATTTAATGAATGGTGGCGCTGTGGAGAGCTTCTTTATCAGCGAAGATACACCGGTTGGCAGCGTTATAGGTATGCAGCAGGATAAAGGATTCCTATTATTGTTTACAGATACTGATTAAGTACTTTTATATATAACTTCCATTTGCTAAATCCGTCTAAAGCGAATTTATACATTATAGGTACCCTTAGTGTTAATGGAGATCCAAGTGAAGAAGATGGTAACATATCACTTAAGTTGCAAGAGAAGGATGCTGCACTGGGTATTGCACCAGGCACAAAAAACTTAACCTTGTTGAGAGCTCTAGACCGGGAGGAAAGAAGAGGTCCTTCGAATGTATATGTAAATGTACGTTGCGACCGACGCAGAACAACAGACCCTGTAAGATAACTTACTTCTTAATTCGACTATCTATTTGCATTTGTGTCAGGCTAAATGAACATTGTGATTTTTATTATTTTCAGAGTTTCATTATACCAGTATCAGTGCGTGTCTGGGATGTCAATGATAATGCTCCAGTGTGGGTGGGATCACCATACAGGGTGCGGCTATCAGAGCTGACAGCGGTAGGCTCTCGAGTGCTGCCTGCTCTGAGAGCTACAGATGCCGATCAAGCCGGGCCTCATGCTACCATACACTATTCTGTGATGCCTGGACCTAACTCTGTTTGTATTTTTTGTGATATTTCTACCCTGTTTGCCTTTACATTTGTTTGGTACAGTCAAGAAAATTGATTGTTTATCAGGTTGACCGTCTTCATAATTTGTTCACATTGTAACAACAAACTCCACCAAGAAGTTTAATATTAAGTTGTGTAACTGTCTGAAAATAGTAATATGGCGAATTATAGAATTATGTCAATTCCTTAACATCCAATTTCACAAGACTGTTAGTACCTAATTTAAATGTATTTTTGCGATTTTATGCCCATGTATGTGTTTTTACCATAATTTACTGATGTAAATACTTTGTTATAAAATTTATGCTATGCAAGATAAAATACTTGCCAAGCGACATCATTATTCATTTCTTCATATTATGCTGTTAGCGAATTTTCCTTTTTTATTGTAACTTATATGTCTAAAGAAAAAATAAATTATGACTTGTGTTTTTCTTCTACAGGAATACTTTGGGTTTGCTAATGAGCTTGACAGTGTCCTAGTGGTAAAACAACCCTTGGACTATGAGACCCTCAGCAACTTTACGGTGATTTTAAGGGCTCAAGACCAAGGTCGGCCTCCCCTGCACAATGACACCAGTCTGTTTGTAGAAGTGTTGGATGCAGATGATCAAAATCCAAAGTTTAGTCATGACCATTACACTGCACTGTTACCTGATGAAGCTGTTGAGGTAATAATATAAAATGTAAAATTACTACATGATATGCAAACAAATATATCTTGTAAATTGTAAACAAACTTTTAATTTTAAATATTACAGGGGACAATCCTGGATACGGCACCAGGTCCAATTGCAGCCATAGACCAAGACATTGGTATCAATGCTCCTCTTTACTACTCTGTTACTGGTGATAAACGAGAAATGGTGATTGTTGATAGAGAAACAGGTCGAGTTGCTGCCTCTAAACAACTACTGCAAACCAATGCACCTGTTACTGTTGTGATAAGGGTAAGTTTACTGATTGTTCAAAGTTTTATAGACAAATTGAGCATCCTACTGGATTATCAAGGACTATACGCAAAATAATTAATGTTCATTTTCGCATTAGCTTAGTTTTCTATTCCTGCCTTTTGACACTATTTGGATGAACTTAAAACTGAAAACATATTTAGATTTAATGCTGCTGCTGCCAACTACCTCTACAATAGAAGCACTTAAAATTATTTGGTTGGGTCACATAAAATAAATTATACATAAGTATTATTTTTTAGTATGTTGCTTGCGAGATAGAGTACCTATGTCTTTTGATTGTTACATATATTTTTTACTTAATTTTCGCTGTACTTCACTTCCAAGGCGACACAAGTGGACAATTCGGACCGCTACGCGCTGGCCACATTGTCGATCAGCAAGCGGTCCGGGGCGCTGAGCCGGCGCGCGGTGCGGTTCACGCGGCGAGCGTTCGCCACGCGCGTCCCCGAGCACGCGCCGCCCGGGACCGTGCTCATCACGCTCAACACTGAGCCGCACGCCTCGCGAGATACCGTGAGTTATACCTGATACCAGACATCAAACGGAAGCCGATGGAATGCCAGACTACCCCCCATAGCCACTCCAGCAGGTTGCCAACTTCTACTTTCAGGCGTGAAGTGTTGCTAGCCTTCTCACGCTAAATGCGCGCAATATAATAGGAACCAGTGCTTTTTTATATATTTCGGATCCTTGCCAGGAATGAGGCACCTAAGTAAAAATAATTCACAGCTAGGCAATTCAAATTTTGGATAATCATGCGTACAATTAGCGAGCCTAGACTGTGATGGATAACTCTTTTTCTTAATGCATAAAATGCATTCGAGCATATGCATTATTTAAATATGGTGTCTTGTAGCCTCCAAACAAGACAGACTAATTTTTATTTCATATTTTATCAGTTGATTCATTTGCTGTTTTTTTTTGACAGCCCCCTCTCCAATTTTACGTGTCCGATCGCAGTTTTTTGGACAAGTTCGCCATTAATAGCGCGGGAGAAGTGTTACTTCGCCGAACGTTGGACTACGAGGCTACTCCAGAATACAACTATCAAGTCATGGTCACGGATGGTATAGATGTAAGTATTCCATAATACATGGTGCTCGTGAGCATTGCGAGAGATTTCAACCACGAATTCCAGTGGCTATAAGAAGTAATAAATGTTATATGAACTTAGGTCGAAACACATTTTTTTTACTATTATTAAGGCACGTTTATACGACATTAGCAATTATTATGTATGAAAATTATAAAAAAAAATTCGTGGTTGAAAAATCTCGTAATGCTCACGAGCACCATGTATGTACGAGGATCTTCTGGTACGACAATTTTAGGGAAATGCCATTGTCCTATTGGGTAAAATGGTAATGAGTAGGATGGTATTAGTGTGTAGATGGTAGTAGTTTTTCAGTATTTGGATAAATAATATGAACTGGAATAAATTAATCGGAAATCAGAAGTAACTTCACGTTTCAATGTTTTTGTGAATACTCGTGTTAATTAACTATCCAACTTGCTTTTGGCTTTATATTTATAGCTTCTCTTAAGGAGAAAAGCGGAAACTGGCTTTCACTTGCAATCTTGGTGCCAGAAAAAGGCTTCAACAAGCTCAACAAAAGCTGGCGTATGTTTGAGAAAACCGTCTCTCTTTTCAGAACGACACCGCGTCTATAAACATATCGGTGTTGAACGTGAACGAGTGGGAGCCGCGGTTCAAGTACCCGCAGTACGAGTTTCGCGTGGAAGCGTCGGCGGACGAGGGAGGCGGGGGGCTCCTGCCCGTGGGCCGGTTGGAAGTGTTCGATGGAGACGCCGGTGACAATGTTACGCTCACACTCAGAGGGTCGGATGCCAGGTAAGCCCGCGTTCCGATGCTATTATCATAATATTATATAACATCATCACCCGTGCCCGTGTGGTGCCGAGTTAGAATAACAGCTCCCCCTTTTCTTCCCGTGGGTGTCGTAAGAGTCAACTCTGGGAAAGGTTTAGTGTATTGTGGGCGATGGGCTAGCAACCTAGTGACAGGTCACTGCAATATCACGTTTAACCATCTGGTTACCCTGAAATTGCGAAACGTGGCACTGGATTTTTGAATTCATGTGCTCTGCTTACCCCTCTTGGGAATACAGGCGTGAGAATATGTATGTAGGTCATCTTGTATTTGTCCAATCACCTAGTCCCAAAGTAGGACTATGAGAGATTGATGATATTCCAATAGAATTTGGCAAACGGCGTATTAGGCGGACAGTTCAACGTTAACAGGGTATCTAGAATGTTAAAGTGACTTACTATACTGCCGGTTTGCGACTTCGAAACACCTCTGAACAGACTTCAATAGATTGCTTTTTGTTTTTTGTGATTTACTTGATTTAATGTAAACTACTTTGAGTCTTAACTCTGAAATTTGGTTAGGATATTAAAGTCATAATAAGAGGTGTGACTCATCATACGAGTATACGTTTCCATCAATTCATCTAAAGTCTATGGCATCTGATTTAGCAAGGTTTTTGGAGTAGTGGGGGTAAGTTCATCATTGTTTTACTAACAGATTTAAAAACGACGTATGCGCATTTGACTATTCATGGTAAGATAGTCCCCTGTTGTATATACCTCTTATGACTTGCGTTCCATTTGTTAAAGTAGTTTAAATGAGCTCGATAAAAAACACGCCAACCATCACCCATTCATACAAAAACATTATAAAATGATAATACTTCCAAACTTGCAAGTTCTATGTGGTATTGGGATAGAATACCACCTCTCCATTTCTTCCGGGGATTGTTGTAAGAGGCGACTAAGGAAATAGGTTTGGGTTAGGCGACAGGCTGGAACCTGTCACTTTTATACTACCTCTTCCATCTGTTTTCAAACCTAAAATTATGCTAAAAGTGGCTGCGAAGCGTGAAATAGTCGTAATCATGGTTTTGTCTCACGTTTCTTGTGCTCTGCCTACCCCATTTGGACGTAGGCGTGGTTGTATGTAGTTTCCAAGTGAGTCTTTGTGTCATATCTTCGATTGTCGTTGACAGCATGTTCTACATAAACGACGCGGGCGACATGTTCATGCGGCAGAACGCGCTGGCTGCGCTCAACTCGTCGGTGCTCCACGTCGTGGCGACCGCCGTCGACTCGGGGTCTCCGCCGAGACAGGTACTTCTAAGTTTATTCTAACCAAAATGTTCACAGACAATAATTTTAAACAAAAAAAAACCGACTTCAAATTTGGGCTATACTGAAAGCATTTGTCTAATAATGAGGGTGACCTTCCATCACCAGCAGGCCTCACTAATTACTGAAATTATATTTTCCAGTCTGCAGGTGCATTCAGTATTGAAAGAATTATCCTTTAACTCCTAAGCATTAAGGAGTTGACCTTCCATCATCAGCTCAGTCATATTTTTTTTACTGCCAGACGTAAATACTGGTGTAGCTTTGAAAAATGTACTAAAAACATTACCTGTGCCAATAAAATTTGAGGGTTGCCCTCGATTTCCCTCATATTCCATCACCAGATCAAGATATGCTGGCAATGGGACCACCTGGAAACTATACCCTTTCAAACAAAAAAAAAATTTTCCAAATCGGTCCAGGCGTCTTCGAGTAATCAGCGAACACACATAAAAAAAAATAATAAAAAAAATAATAATGATAAAAAAATATCCCGACGAATTGAGAACCTCCTCCTTTTTTTGAAGTCGGTTAAAAATGTTAAACATAGATCAAAGAATGCCCTCTTTTCAAACGAGCTGGTAACAAAAATAATTTTAAACAAAAAAAAACCGACTTCAAATCTATACTAATATAATAAAGCTGAAGAGTTTGTTTGTTTGTTTGAACGCGCTAATCTCAGAAACTACTGGTGCGAATTGAAAAATATTTATTGTGTTGGATAGACCATTTATCAAGGAAGGCTTTAAGCTATATAACATCACGCTGCGACCAATAGGACCGAAGAAACAGTGGAAAATGTAGGAAAAACGGGGGAAATTTGTCACTATTCCACGCGGACGGAGTCGCGGGCACAACTAGTTAGCAATATTTTGAAAGTATTCTGTTTACTGAATGTAAAATCTTGACTTCATCAACAAATTACCGAAAACGCCGTACATCTCCATACAAAATTTGAAGAGTTCCCTCGATTTCTCCAAGATTCCACCATCAGATCCTGGTGTCGTGCAAATGGGACCAATTTCGAGTTATACCCTTTCGATTAAAAAAAAAATTTTGAAAATCGGTCCACGGGTTTTCGAGTTATCGAGTAACATACACACAAAAAAAAAAAAAAAAAAAAAAAAAAAAAAAAAAAAAAAAAAATTAGGTCGAATTGAGAACCTCCTCCTTTTTGAAGTCGGTTAATTAACTGTGTGCGTGCTGTTTCGTGAGCTCTGCCTACCCCGTTTGGAATAAGGGCAGTCTCCACAAGCTAGATTGATGTCTTCGTGCCACTTATTTCTGGACGCTCTCTTAAAGGGCAGCTATGCAACCGCTCCAAAGTACAAAACGAAGTACAACGTAGGTTTGCACAGAGAAGTCCCTGTTGTATGTTTTGTGGGCACCGAGTCAACACAATACAGCGACCCTGTTCTTGTTTTTACCTATATTGCTGCTCCACTCTACTACTCGAAAATTGGCTGGCAGAGATCTCTTTTTATGGGATAAGTCCGTGCTGTATAATAGGCTAGTTGACAAAAAATGCTATTTAGTCCGTCAGGTAGATTACCAAAAAATATTGTACCCATATTTTTTCTTTTGTTTGACAAACGAAAAATGACTATAATACAGCACTTAAAAGTTTCGCGTGACGTCACGACTCGGTACAATGTTTAGCGAGTCGTGACGTCACAATCCGCCACTCCGGAAGTTTGATGATCTAAAACTTTGTCGATGTTTAGTCATTTGATAAAAGAAAAAAAATGTGTGTCATATTTTTCCATAATGTAACGAACGGACTAATTAGAATTTTCTTTTTTAACCCAGGACACAAGCTTATTGTTATTTGCGACTTGTCTGTAATGTATCTGTTTGTACAATAAAGAGTTTTTTACACTCACCCTGTTTCGCAGACGTCGGTCCCGGTGATCGTGCACGTGAGCCCGCGGCTGCTGGCGCGCGAGGCGCGAGCGAGCGGCGCGCTCGTGTTCGCGGGCGCGCTCGCGCTCGTCGCGCTAGTGGTGTTGGCCCTGATCGCGCTCGCGCTCGCCTACATCTATCGCACGTGAGTTCTTTTGTTTGATTCATCATAAACACTTGGTGTAATTGTGACTTCAGTTTGTAGCGAGTGACCGACTTGGAAGATAGCTCACAAACGGTGCGTTGGAGAAATACCTAAAAAAAAAATTAAACGATGCGAAAAAAAATCGTTAATGTTAGGTTACGAGGAGGGCATGAGAGATGTACGGATTGTTAAAGTCGTGGGGTCAAGTACCATCTTTTGCACGATTACTGTCGTTGTGTACATTTCTAATGGTAGGTGTGTTATGATTTTGGTAAGACATGTAAAGTGGATGATAATGGAATGCTATGACGACATGGAGCCGTACTGCTGTTTGTGATAAAACGAAATACCGTCGAGTTGGAATTAGATCTCGCTAGATTTGTCTTGACAATCCTTTTGATCCTAGAATAAAAGTACAGTCAGCGAAAAATCTTGGATTGATAATGGAATCGTTTAGGGTTTGAATCCAAAGGATGCCAAATCGACCTAGTACATTTTTGATCAAATTTGTGCAACATTCTACTTTTGTTATTCTGATGTTTAGCCCTTCGAGTGTCAAGACGCCTAACGACTCATTGACCACTATAACTAACGCTTAACTAGGTTTAACCGGGAATCATCATTCCAGGAGACGTTCGAAGTCTTCCCCGGCCGCCGCGCCGGCGAAGCTGTCCCTCCCGGAGAAGCCTTGCGCGGCGCTGGGCGCGGCCAGCTCGGGCTCGCTGCTCAGCGTCAGCGCCGGCGCCAGCACCATCCTCGCCAACTCGACCAGCAGCCTGGACCTGAGGGACGCTCACACCTCCCCCGTCAGAAGTCAGTATACATGCAGTCATAGAATCTGATAACTGTGCCACTTTGTACCTTTTTACAAGAAATATCACTGTGACATACCATAACTCATTATGAAAAGGTTCAAAGTGACTCGGATATCAATTTCCTTGATTGATCACGCCTGTGTTCTTAAATGGGGTTGGCAGTACATACGAAACGCTCTACTAAACCATGACTATATCAAGTTTCGTGGATTCTGTCACATTTTTTTACGTTTTGTGTTGGCCGATACAATAGTGACAGGTTGCTAGCCTGTCGCCTAAAATATACCGTAACCTATTTCCTTAGTCGCCTCTTCCAACATCCACGGAAGAAATGGAGAGGTGTTATTCTATCCCGACATCACACAGGACGACAAACACAGGAACACGAGAAGTCAGTATAGTTTAATTCATTCCCAAACCTTTTTGCTCATAGACCCCTTTCAAAGTTTTATAGAATTTGGGGTCAGTGTCCTAGATAAGTTCCATTGTATTTGCGAGAATTTTAATGCTCCCTTTGCGTTCTTTGTGGCTTTGTTTTGATTTCACTTTGAGTCAAGATGACAAGCCGTGATTTTACCGAAAAAACTACCGAGTAATGCTTAATGGCGGAAGATTTTATTGTGGGTTGTATTCTACTATAATATTGTTAGATATTTACAACACTCACCTAACAAAAGAAATCCACTGCGTAGTTACAGTCTTAAGACAAATATCTCTTCATAGTTGATGATGTCTACATCGAAACGTGGTCACATCGTTACAGCCATAACATGTCCACGGCTGAAGATAGGCCTCCACTTTAAGCACTATTTCCACCGAACGGCCCAGTACGCAGCTTAGTAATGTAGTCTTAAAAAACAGTGTTTCTATGATTCAGTTTCGTTTAAAGGCCATAAAATTATTTTCGTTCCTATCCGATTCCGGCCATTTGTTTGAAATAGTGCTTTAGCCTTCCATAAATACCTGTTGGAAGCGACCTGCACCCAGCGTTTTCCGGCGAGCTTTATTAAGTCTACTGTCCATTTTGTAGTTGGTCACATTCGCATAGGATTTCTACAGTAAATTTTCAACAAAATCCCAAATTAAGTGTCTTTAGATTCGTATGTATGTATGTAGATTCGTCTTAACAAGTACTTTGGTCTGAAACTAACGTAGGTAGGCCAAAAAACAGGTAGCTTGTCCACAAAACCTTTATTAAAAAGCTTGCTTTTGTAGACGCGACAGTGGGCCGGCAGTCGCAGCGTGTCCCCAAGGGCAAGGTGGCGCCGGCGCCGCCCGAGCCGCCGGCCGTGGCGCTGATGAGCGACCACCTGCAGCGCGCCGGCGGCCGCTCCGGCGTGGCCTGGCCCAGCGCCACCATCCCGGCGCGCGTCAAGAAGCTCAGCTGGGACGACGGGGACCAGGTACAATGTGCACTGCCATCTAGCTAGCTAGCTAAGTTTTATTTCATTTACAGCAGCATCAATGTAATGTAAACGAAAGAATTTGTTTTTATATTCACAGGGAAGTGGGGAAGGGGAAGTGAACGAAGCAACGAACCCGACAGTGGCAGAACACATGAACCTCACCGTCTACTTCTGACCCGCTCACTCCAAAAACATGTGCAGCCAAATTTACAGTGTGTATAAAAAATGTGCATTTTTATTTTATTTTAATGCCAGGTTAGAACGTTGTGCTATTTGTAATTAATTACATTCCTCGCACAAAATAAATCGAAATAGTTGTTCTTTGTATGTCAACTAGTAAACTTGCAATTTGTAAATGTATGTGGACGTAAGTAGGTTATTTTACAATGACATGGATAGATTCTCCAGAACCGTGTTCAACGTGGATGGTTGTTAAACGGCTTGCTATGGAACATTTTTTTTTTTTGCGGTATTGTGTATATTACTGTCTTCCATGTCAAATATTGCAGCCTCTATGTAAAATAGTTAAACAGACCAGACCCTGCGACCAATTCGTAAAGCAACTGGTGGTAGTCGTAGGTACAAAAATATCACTCGTACGAGTAATGTGTTTGTGTGTTGTATCGTTTTTAGTATTTGGGACATAGCTTTTAGCTAAGTACTTAATTGAAATCCTATAGGGCATAGAAAGTATTTTAGAAATAAGTATTTTATAAGAACGATTCCAGAATATGGAGTACCTGCGGATTACCTTCAACCAAAATATAGTAATAAGCTCAACGTACAGCGAGTTAATCTATTGAGAGAAACTACACACAACCATACTTATCTTTTATATAGTATGTTTAGCATGGCAATAAGCGCGAGATAGGGTAGACGTAATTTTCTCAAATCTCAAGTTAGGCAGTGAAAAGAAGAGTCATATCGAGCGACACTGGACTCGTGCCTTACCGTGCCAAGCCAACGAGAAAATAAATCCCTGACGTGTGAGCAGCACTTGCAATATTCGTTTCACTTGCTATGCTATATCTACCGGTCATGTGGCATAATGTGAAATTATTCAAAGGAATGTTTTCTAATCTCTCACTCTTTTCCCTGAAAATTACTATTATTTCCAAGGTGTTGTTATATAATTCGGAATTTTAAAGCATAAAAACACGAAATAATAACGACAAAATCTAACATCAATAGACTGATAATTTAAATTTAGTGTTACCCTGTGCAACATATTAGTTTTGTTGGCAATACGGCCAGGATTTTATTTTCCTGGTCAGGCAACTTAGTGAGTTTCTCTCTAGATAGAAAAGGTGATTATAGCGAGAGAGGCAAGCATCATTGATATAAGTTGTGTTATCGATATAGAGACATACTTAGCATAGTAATACATTTTGAAGTAACTGTGAATTTTCGCTAAGAATATTGTTGTATTTTTTAATTGCAGAGTTACTTAGTTTACTTAGAAGAGTTTTCGCTGTTACTTATTTTCTAAGATTTATTAATTTTATTATGACTATAAAACTATAATACAAATGCTGTACGTTTTTAGTGTTGTTGCGGATTTTGTAGATTATGTTGACTTATACAGATATACGACGTGTCATGGTCAGCCTATCTTCAAGTACCCACGTAATAGTTGTAGATCGAATTCGAGATAATGTAAGCATATAAATCGTTAACATTCATTCGACAGATGTCAGAAAAGTAATACAGTATTTGCATTGCATTTTAGAAATATAAAAAAAATCAAGGACTCTGAACTTCGATTACTAACTTCAGAGGTAGGTAAATACTAATTCTTGAATATAAATATGAAAAACCTTTTGCTAATTTTTACAAATGTATTTGTAGAATGAATTAAAAGTAAATGTCGCTTGAACTTTTATATTTTACACACTGTCAAATTAAGGGTCAAATGTGATATTTCTAATTATACACAATGGACCCTATGTCACTATACTCTACATATGAACAAAATCCAACCGAAGTCGCCGCAGTATTTATAGAGGAAGTAATTATGTAAGTAAAATTTAGAATTAATGACTCTTGCCGCTAAATATTATTTAAGCCGACACATCGATTGTTAAAACTGTTTCATTTTGGTTATTTTTAATTTAGCTATTTAAATTTTTTCCTTGTAACAAATCTAATTGTGGACTTCCGACTTGCATTTTGACATAATTGTACAGGCGGCAGACGGAGAATCCTCTTATGGTTTGGGATAAGAAAAAAAGTTTGTACTTATTATATTTTTCTAAAATAGTTTTTTCTACTGGTGATAAAGTATTACTAGTCGCATATTTCAAATTTTATTCCTGCTATTTTTACTGAAACATATTTGATATTTTCACAGTAGCAATTTTCCTCAATTATAATTGATATTGAAATACTTATAGGTAATAAACTTCACTAACGTGAAGCACCTGATACGTGATTTTGGTCCTTGATGCGAACTTCATCTAATCCACACAATGAAAAAAACGGATACAATCATGTATTCATGTCTTTTTATCGATATTAGCACGACATGTTTGGGGCCATTTCGCGAACCATCATCGAGAGCAACGTTCCACAGCGGCAGTGGTTAGACGCGCACTGCGTGCCACGCAAGCCCGCAACTGACACCAGCTCACACCTAAACCTAACTTTTGGTTCAAGTTGGAAAAGTATTCATTTAAAAAAGAGCTTCAGTTAATTCTAGTAGGAAACATCGTTTGGTAAAATATGCGACTGATATTATCGTCACTGGGAAAACCCGATTTTCGCAATATATAGGTACAGTACACACATAAAACGTAATAAGACTATGATATTCATCTTTTTCTTTTTGCAATATAAGTAATGTATCTTAACATGTTGCCCAGCCAAAGCGGGACTCTTCCGTTGGAAGACTATTGATTATAATCAATACCATATCGATCCTGTATCGATCATATAATAGGCTTAAGTACACACCCATCTAAGAGTGAGACCGTTTAGCTAAAGATACCATAGGATTAAAACTAGATGTATCAGAATCAGCTAATACGTTTATTACTGTAACACAATGATCTTTTTCGTTGGTGTAGAAACGATTGCATGCACTGCTTACATTATTCCAGTCCTATGATCCAGTGACGAATTAGCGGTCTACGATGGCGCTGGAATCGGTGAGCTAGAATTGACTAAACAACCTCTCCTGTCTCTGGAATGGGTTCCAGAGTGAACTTAGTCGTTAAACTGGAATGTTAATGAAATAATGTGAACCGGGCATTATATTAATCAATGGTGGTATGGATCTTATCACCACTGTTTAGCGTTTAAGCCAGCTTTTCCTTGGAGGCAGTGAAATAGAAATATACAATCTTGGCACTGATGTTATGAATGATACCTGTGATCAAAAATTGGTACAAATTTAAATGATATTTCAATACTAGTACTTGCCGTTTGCCGAACTGGAAATCTACTGGAGTAATGTGAAACGATCATAAGACAAATAACACCCGAAACATATTCTACATCTTTGACAGGACTAATGTTACTGCAGCTTTCTATAATCTCATCTCGTAATGTCAAAATGTATTTAAATACTTAAGAGCGTGCACACAAAATTAGGTGATTTTGATGTTTTTCAAATGCTTTAGAAAGCTATAAATCCTTAAGTTTTTAAAGAAAAACTACTGTAACATATAAATATACTCTTTTTCTAGGGATTAACGGAAACAAATATTTTATTAGCAACACAGATTTCTTTTACTTAGCCAATTTGTTGAAGGGTTTTCACAAAAATACGCGTCAGAGCTGTCTTTCACTTGAAAATTTTCCATTAAAATTTACCATAAACGATATAAACTTGTTATTATCTGATAGACAATATAGTCTACTGGGGATTAACGGAGAGACATGCATCAAATTATTGGTTTTTATTATTCAAATATCATTTTACATAATTTCAAAGTTGAACTATTACTTTATTTTTTTTCTCATTGATTTTAATGTAATTACAAATGAAACAATTTTATTGTAAATTTACAGAATATGTTTAGTCTAACCATATTTTTTTCATGGCTAAATATGAGTTAATTTATTTTTCACGATTTTTTAAACATTGGTCCAAAACCACTAAGGTCAGGTGGGGGAAGAGAAACGCAGGGATAAGAGGGCTCTACAGACCATAATCACTCATAACTCGACGAGTTATGGTCTGTGGTGCCTCTTACCCCTGCCCTGCCCCTGAATTTCTCTTCCCCGCCTGATATTATAATTACGTTCGTAAAAAATGTGTGCGCCCTCTTAATCTCAATATCTACATACCTTGTGTTATTTTAAACGCGAACCATAGTAATTTATTACATTAACTTCATTTTGTTTAAAAACCAATGAAGGTCATTTTACACGACCAAAATATAGTAGAGGTTAGAATAATAATTAATCGATCACTGACGGTTTTTGCAGAAAATAGACAGGAATAGTCTAATTTAACTATCTGTACTTTCGCTTTGGTCCAATGTAGTATTACTATTATTATCATTAGATATCATAATCGTTGCATCAATTGTGAACTTACTTGTTGTGAAAAGCCTTATTATTGACGTACCTAGGTATAATTAAATTGTCCATAAATAACTATTAATAAATATTTAGCAAAGTTTGTACTTAATTGTTATTAAACTGTTTCGTTAAACACTGTTTTATTTGTACCTACAAAGTTGTAAATTAAAATAGGTATTTTTAACTTCAGAAACAGTTGAACTGATTAGAATGAAGTTAGTTGAGAAACATTTGGATTATCACGGCAATATTTTTATTGCCATGCGAGTCGTTGTCCGGTTAAAATTAAAAATCATTTCCTGTTTTGGTTAAAGAGATACATACAGAAAGAGACGTCCTTACGTGTTTTTTTTTTCTTTAGGTTTAAAATGTTTTTACTCTTTTATTTCTAAACGTAACACTTTTCGTTCTTTAAGAGTTGAAGAAGGAAGAGATCTTTGTTTTTGAATCCAAGTTGATAAAGTGTTTCAGTACATAATAGTAAATATGAAGTAGGAATATTGTTCATGAATGAAGATTGCAAAGAGCTTAGTTGTAAAGTTACCTAACTTAAAATGTATACATTGCCTTTTGCTCAATCTCAAGTCGAACAAGTTTTGGCGGAAATGACATGTGTGCTTACCTACAGCATATCTTAATAGCATCAGAACAGAAACTCAACCTTGAAGCGAAAGTTTGTTGAACAACCAGCCATGGCCAGTCAGTGAGAATTCACTCTTTATTAACTATCTAAGTTTTCAGATACTTCTACCAACAAGTTTTATACATACAACGAGTCTTGATATATATTATCATCTGGCCTATTCCCACGGTCTATTCCCACTAGTTCTACTGACAGTTCTACTGGTAGAACTAATGGGAATTTTTATTCTCACTAGTTCTACTATTCAAAGTCTTTATAGTCTGAAGTCCTTTGAATAGTAGAGTGGGAATGAAAATTCCCATTAGTTCTACCAGTAGAACTGTCAGTAGAACTAGTGGGAATAGACCCAGAGCACAGGCCTACCATCGATATTAGAGTACCTACCTAAGCTTCGCACATAAGTACCATTACCTACTTATGAGGTAAGTTTTGATAAGTTCAAGAAGTTTAAGTCTGGATTTAGACCCGCAAAACTATAATTTGAAGTCACCCAACAATAATTGTTAGATATTATAACACTATTCTAAATTACAAATCAATGGATTTTAATAGTTCCTCATATACATAACACAAACAAACTTCGCACCTATATTCCCATATGGGGTAGAGCACACGAAATGTTACATAGTCAAAACCATGACTAGTTCACGTTTTATAGCCACTTCTAGCACAATTTCTGGTTTAAACGTAGATGAAAGGGGATATCATAGTGTATCTACTTACTTATGAATTGTGACAGTTAAAGAGAATAGGTGGATTCGAGTAGCATTGTATCGTAAGATTGCCCTCACTTTACTTAGTACGGAACCCTAAAAAGTAAGTGCTTGCGACGTGCGTGCGCAGTGAAGACATGATTCCAGGAATTGTTTACTCCTCACCTCGTATGAGTGACATTCAACTTTCAAAATATTTCATTGTTAATAAGCGGCAGCCCCCACCTCGCAGCCCCAGGGCCCCGCGCTGTGATATGTCTTCAAATATCACGAGAGAGTGGTGAGCGCCTCGCGATTACCCACGTGTTGTGACTTTTCTCCGATCCACAGTAAAAGTGGCCTGTGATCGCGCGCTCGTCTGCGGTCTAGAGAGATCCGTTTATTGGAATAAATTATAGGTAAGTGATACTTTCTCCTTTATTTGGTAACAATAATTTCAAATTAACGTCTAGTTTTCGTAAGTTACGTGAATCGCATGATAGAATTTATTGTGAGTCACACTTACCTAACTTAAGTTACTTTTCAAAATAGTGCTCGGGAGTGAAGAGATTCCTGGTGAACTGAAAATATCCGTAGTGCTATAGAAAATTTTGGTTTTGGTTGCCATACTTTACCAGTCTGAAATTGAATACGCACGATGATTTAGTAGGAACATTCAGATTTGTACCGATTTAGTGTGTCATATTCTCACGCGTGATTCTGTAAAATCGATACCTACTCCCGGCAAATCTTCAATGTGCTACTGCCGTACTGTATACCACACAGTACCCTGCTATTTTTAAATACATTGAGTTCCAGAGGAAGCTTTAACAAATTCAGAACCAAAGACCCCGCTCCCGGGTTCTTCATAACATAACGTTCTTGAGATACCAAGAACCCGGTAGCCGGGTTCATTTTGTACTAGCTATAGACTAAATACTTAGGTACTCGGTTCCGCGCAGATGTTTTGATTTTTAGGATTGGTCGTGAATGTGTTAAAAATTTGCGAATTTGGCAATGCTATGCTTTGCGGAAGTTATTTTTTTTACAGATATTCAATTGTAACGAAGTTTTTACGAGTAGCTCTTCTCGGGTTCAAATATGTTTTGACGGTTTTTTTTACCGCCGAAGAAAAACCTCGGATCTGATGTTTGTTTGTGGCATTTTAACGTAATTGGGAAACACATAGTTTAGCGAAGGATTTAGAGTAGGTAGATATTTATAAATGTCTTCAATTCAACAACGAGAATTCAAAGCTTCATAAATAATGACCATAACCATAACATACGGACGTGATTAACCCTTCGGATGGTAATAACAAAAAAAATTGCATTCCAGTCTCACTACTCCTTGACAATTATGAAAAAAGACAAAAAACTATGTAAAATTTTGCCACGGGTCTAACCTTCGGCATACGGAAGACTCGCGCTTGATTTGAACATGTGTCATCTTTCATCTTACATTTTGTGACATAAGTTCAATCAGCAACACACTTAATACTTATATCCTGAGTATCTCACCCTGGCTGTACACACTCACCAAGAGTACCAAGACTGGCCTTGACACTTACTCTGTAACCCGGTCTCGGCGAGTGTGCACAGCCGGGATCAAATCTAACGTCTCTGCGAGTGTGCCCAGCCGGGATCAAATCTCAAGTCCACCTAATTAACACGGTGCGTCGGGTGCGTTATTTAGAGATGCAAATTATTAATAAAATGTATTTAGCATCATTTCAAGCTGAAGAAATTTCTATTTTCCCGTGTGATGCCGGGTGAGAATAGCACCTCCCCCTTTCTTCCCGGGGGTGTCGTAAGAGTCGACTCTGGGAAAGGGTTAGTGTATTGTGGGCGATGGGCTAGCAACCTGTCACTGCAATATCACGTTTAACCATCTCATTACCCTGAAATTGCTAAACGTGGCACTGGATTTTTGAATTCATGTGTTCTGCCTACCTCTCTTGGGAATACAGGCGTAAGAATATGCATGTAAGAAATTTCTGTAGCAATTAAATAAAAAGGATTGGGCCTCCAAAAATTTTTCCCCATGTGGAGCTCAGTGAGTTCAAGTTCCTGCATGATTAGCTCATCGCTTGCCCAATGCCCCTAGTGTTCTGGAAATACCAATAAGTAACACGGATCACCACGAAACGGATATCGTGCAACCGCCGTCAGTCCTTGTTTACACCGGGCGCCCAGCCACTTTCACCGGCAACTCGTTGCGTAACGCGGACGTGACCGCTCGCCGTGACCCCGACGATATGACGCTACCGCACCAGTGACGCAACAATAACGTGTCAACGCATTCGCATTAGTTTGCATTGGGTACTAAACAAAACAAAAAACGGCGCGGAATGTTGATGTCTATCCTACTTCTCTGTTGTTTTCAGACTGTTGGTGTTGGTTGATGCACCCATGCAGTAATAGGGTGCAAATATTTTTTCTCAATGCCACTCGGTGATCTTCGGCTATCTACATCTATATCGGAATTTACAATTTACGTTAATATTACTACAGTTTCGGTTGTATGGATATAATTAAAATTCCCGTTTGATGTTCCAGTGTGGTGTTGGGTTTAGAATAACACCTCTACATTTCTATCGTGGATTTCGTAAGAGGAGACTAAGGATATTTCCTCAGGTTGTTATATTTTAAGCCACTTGCTAGCAACCAGTCATATACCTATGTAGAACCATTTCACAATTAACCAAAAAAAATGTTAGCAGTGGATACGAAGTGTAAAATAGTCATGGTGAGGTATATCTATGTATCGATTGTAGCGTTTCGTGTGATCTGCCTTCCCCATTTGGGAATTCAGGCATGTGTATGTGAATATTGTGAATACCTATATTGATATGTCACCTACCTATTTATTGCTAAACTACAATGATTGCAGAGTACCTTACTTACTTAGATGCACTGTACTCTCGACAGTGCTAGCCCAATGTTCGACAACTTACCTGACACATTTATATCTATTCCGGATAGGTGCTAACCCAAGCTAAGGAGTTTAGAGCTGAACTTGATTTCTTCCAATAATTGTCTGATTTACTTTTTTATACAGGCAAAATGCAGTTTCTTTTAGCAGTAATCGCCACGGCGTTTCTAATAAACACCGTGAATTCATCGGTGGCGACCGACGCGAACGACACTTGCGACATCAGCGATGCTGGCCCATGGAGCATGCTTCTGGAAGATTGGGCGACCTCGGCTACTATGGAACGCTCTGGAAGACAAGGTAGGCACTCAAATAGGATTGTTACGTTGTTTTATTGTTACGTTACTACGGGGACTGGATACATCGGATAATCTTTTACCATCCCCTATAGGCGCCGAGCAGACGACAGACTTTTTGTGCGATCGAGTCTGCGGCGCTCAAAAAGTATGGATAGATTGCATGCACTGTGCGCCGGACTTTATGCGCGTCGTGTGCGTTACTGCATATAATTCTATTTTCACAGACTAAAAAGCCCATCGCGGATAGTCTGTCGTCTGTGCAGGGCCATACGGTCGACAATGGGTACACTGAGTATTGTGATACAGGTCGAATAATGGCGCTGCCGCCGTCCTCCGGGTACTACATCTCGGACCGCATCGACGGGCCGCTGATGCCGCCGCCGCTGCCGCCGGCGCAGCCACGGCCCTACGAGGAGTGGGCGCCCGCGCCGCCCGTGCCTCCGGGCCCCGGGAAGATCGTCAATCGCCCGCCCAACCCTTATAAGGATAAGTTCAAACCCAGTTATGTAAGTAAAACCATCCTCGTTGTGTGTGTTGAAATAAGTTGCACGTCTACCGCCACCTCGGAGATGGCGCGCTCTTTAGCGGCTGAATTGATTAACTAAGCTTTGTTTTATTCGTCCGGTAACTCAATATCACATGGTTAAGTAGCTATTGCTGCGAGGCATAATAATAACTAGATACTTCTATTTGTTCGTCTGCCTTAACGTTATTATTACCGTCGACCTTAAAGTAGACAGATAGATAGATGTAGCTACATTTCTATCGACAGCCGCCGCCGCAGCAAAATAAACCAGTGCCTCAGTATCCACAACAACAACAACAACAACAACAACAACAACCGCCACAGCGACCGAATTCAATAGACCGCGTAGACGATCCACCGCGTAAGCAGGTGACCGAGACAGATTTGTACCTGCTCTCAGCAATTGAAAAGCTGGTATACCGCGCTGATCTGATGGAGAAACGGCTACGAAAACTAGAGGAGTCCGTGCACCTGTTAGTGGCGGGACCAACTCCACAAGCAGGTAATTAAAAGTATACACAAGTAAACATAAGTAACACTAACAGAGTTCTTCTATACAGAAACTCGATTCCGACATTATGAGCTACACGACATTACTAGGCACATTAATAGGAGATTGCAAGTCTATGCTCATTTATCTGGAAACGTAAACTCTGAAAATATTTTTTTAGAGATTAGGCAGAAACACGACTGAAAGTCGATTGGCGAACTATTTCATCATTGAGATTACCATTGAGTTAAGGAAATTTTCGCTGCCCCTTCTGTTAAGGGTTCAACTGAGCAAATCGCTGGAATGAATAGCTAATAGGTAGGTATAGAAAATATGAACTGTGCGATTGTTTTGCAGAGCCGTGCATAGCCAACTTCAGTCGCGTTGGCGACACTTGCTACCACTTCTCGCCAGAGCCCACGGACTGGAAAACAGCCAACTTGGCTTGCCGTCGCCTGCGCAGCAACCTGGTCGAGCTCGAGGGAGAAAAGGAGCGCCGCAAGGTGCTCGCGCACTTGCTCTCAGACAAGAAGCTTAAATGTTCGTAATAGATTTAAATGTATATTTTAATTTTATAAACTTGCCTGCTTGCTATAGATGAATCGACGAGACATGATCCCTGGGACACTGACAGTAATAATCACGATACAACCTTGTATCGGCGTCACCGTTACATTAAAATCGAACCGTAGGCGTTTAAAAATTACGTTTATTAATTTTAGGTAGATTTATTCCATTACAATGATATTTCGATGGAACTATAACAATAGGGTCTTTGACAACAGTAAAAATAAACTATAATTTGTGGCCATCCTAACAGATTATAGGAAAATTAAACATATTTCACTTTCTTTTGTTCAAAATATTATGCATTTTTAGAGTATTTTTTTCTATTAATTTCTAATATTCGTTAATAATGTATCTGTGACTGAAACGATTGCGATTGATTGATGACGTCACATACCATGAAAGGTATCCGTGGTCAAAGTGGACATTGATAATTTGACATGACAATTTTGACAGCTTCTTTGTGTGGTGCCTTTGTTTACTTGCATTTGACGTCAAACAGCGTTTTTGGCGTGAGTTTGAGAATTGGAACTTTAATATTTATTTTCTTTGTTAATACAGACAAGAATCCGGAAATACTAATATATCGTGTTTATTACATAATGAAGAATTTATTAAAAGGATATTTCAAAAATGTTCAAAAACCCTATTCTTAACATTTACAAGGAATTATCTCAACCAGAATTTACGTTTACGTCTTGCAAAAGTTACTTCGTTTGGAAGACATCGACTAATGTGGAAAAATATCGATAAAAAAATGTCGATAAGTTGAAAAGAATGTACACAAGTATTTTTCCCCAAACTTATTCATAAAATCATATTTATTTTAATCGCTTATATCTGCTTTTTTTTGTGGAGAACAGATCACCAGGCAAAGTCGAAAAAATGTTTTTTTCACACGTCTCATTATCCATAAGAACGCATACTCCGTCCAAACTGCAAAGAAGCTCGTATAATTTTCGTGACCTTGTAACGGAACTTTTGTATTATTTAACTGATTGTTTTAGTGGCTTTAACTGTCTGGCAGGTTTTAAATTTTGAGACTTTTTGCTCTCTGAGCCATAGATAAACTAGTTTTCAATTTCTTTGCCACATCCCACACGGACAAACTAAGATTTTTTTGTAAGCAGACAATATTTTCTTTTCAATTTTTTTTTTAAAGGCCCGTCGGTGGTCCATTTCGATCTTTGTCTAATTATCTATTCTTTTAAGTACCGATTAACAATATTTCGCAACGTCGCACGACTTACATCCACCATTTTTCCTACCGCCGCAAAACTTAAACTGAGATTTTCGAGATAATTTCGCAAAACAGTTTATCTCCTCATTATTTTATCGCCCTGCATTTTTAATAATAACCGTACTCAAACTGATTTGACTATGCCAATAGGTGCACAAAGATATCATAAATAGAGGGACATTAACAAAAATTAAAAATGGTTACCGGCCAAATTTTTACTGGTATAAAGATTTTGTAAAAAAACTTTTCGGTGCGGTACGGGCCTTACATGAATGACTTGGTTCACAAAACGAAAGTTTGTTTACTGGGTAAAATTATACGATAAGGAAATGAAATGGGTCCATTTCTATTTTTGGAAAATTTAGGTTTTTTTAGGTTTTAATTTATGCCAAAAAATTTAAATCACTTCAACGACAACATAACAAAACTCCTTTGTCTATAATAAAGTTAAGTTCCATCGACACGCCCCATCACTAACATGAACTGTCATGGATCATGTCAGGGATCATGTCTCGTCGCGTCAACAATAACTTTCAGATGGTACAAGCTTAGTTCATGTACATAGGGCCGGCGTTGACTTAAGACAAGACGTGACGTTTGCAATAACATGCACGGCAGCTTCCTCTCATCGTTTAAGCCCATTCAAATATTTGCAGACTCCCTGCGATTTTTAACTTCTCATAATATCAGCAGCTCTAGACTGGTGGACCGGCGGCCTCAACCCCGGCCTGCTGTGGATCTGGTCCAACTCGGCGCGGCCCGTGGCGGGCAACAGCACGGCGGCAGCCGGCAACTCCACGACCGGCGTCACCGTGGTCGGCGAGGGCCGCTGCCTCGCGCTCGTCTACGACCCCGCCGCCCGCGCCTACGTCTACCGCGGCCAAGACTGCGGCCTCAAACACCGGTACCTCTGCGAGAAAGCCGAAGACAAAGCCAAGCTCAGCAACGAAATAGAAAGAATCGCGAAAAAATTGAGAATTGAAAATGCGAGCTTTACCAAATTACTCACTTCCCCGAAATAATGCGAGTTTACCTTAGTTTACATTGGACGCGTGCTACATAAAAGACTGAATCTAATTTAAACACTGTTACGAAGAACACAGGCTTATTTATTGTGTATCGTTTTATTACTATAAATAAATATAATAAAAAACATTTGTTGTATCGTAATGACTTATTATTCTAGAATATTTACAAAGATAAAAGAATCACAACAAAATAAACTTATGTAAAATAAATTATTACTCTGTTATTGAATGCTAGGACCGCATTTCTAGGAATATGACAAAGTATTGTCACAACAGCCATCTCATGTTACAAGGTTGAGGGAAATGTGTTTATTTTGTGGTCCTAACGTCCGGCTAACGTTGCAGTCGTTACATCTATCAAAATAGGCAAGCTTCTTAAACTTACTATACAAATCAAGTAAGTCTAAAATACTCTTAAAATTCTGATACATGTACCCCTGGCTTGATTAAACTAAGAGATCTCAAACGATTATCATGTTAACCAATGAACAGTCCTACGGAAGAGTAAAAAACGTACGGACCTGTTAGGTACAGTATAAAACATGCAGTATAACGTAATAATTCATATTGGATCACGTAGCGATTTAGTCTTTGTTTTCCTCACATCCGCCTAACTAGAATAAGGGATTGTAAAAATTCTTAATTTAATAGCATTGAATAAATATACAGTAGAACCCGTTTAAGACGATCACGTTTAATACGATTTCTCGCTTAATACGCCACTTTACGCCAGTCCCTGCAACTTGAGACATATTTTCATACATTTCTTAACGCTTAATACGATTCGTCATCCCGTTTAATACGCGGGAGCCCGAGCCGAGATGCTCGTATTATCAGTCTCGAGAGATGCTGTTCGAGGCATTTGCCCCCTCCGGCGGGGTCTTCCCGCTCCCGAGTGAGCCCTCAGGACTCGTTGGTCGTCTTCTGTGCTACGTCAGACTTCTGGTCTTCCATTGAGTGACGTCGCAACCCGGTTTTAAAAGGCCGGCGGTGTTTCAATGGCCCGTCCTGAGCCGGCTAGTCACTCCAGGTGTGCAGAGTGGCTAGCCTTTCCAAGAGAAATACCACTGAGCTCTGGCCGGCTTCGATCTCCTGAATGAACAGGATCAGCTCCTGTGTCGACACTCTTTTGCCTTCTGAAGTGTCCGAGCTTCGCTCCGTCTTCTTCTTTCCGAGGGCGGGCGGTGAGCGCTTAGCTAGGCCTGGCTGTAGGTGCGGGCTGACCTCGGCGGAGGCTATTTTTGGCTTTTTTTTTTGCTTTTTTGCCTCCGCACTTACGCCTTCTCTATTGATAGGAACAGCTCCCATCGTTGGCTTGACATAAGGAGTATATATACCAAAATTAAAACATCTAGAAAATTTTATTTTCTCTTTCCCGCATAATACGCTTTCTCGCTTAAGACGCGTTTTTGTTAGGGTCCCTGAGAAATCGTCTTAAGCGGGTTCTACTGTACTTTCCTGTACACTTGAAAATGAATTGTATTTATTCCGTTTAGAGCTGGTTTCAAATGCATGTTTGTACTTTATAATTGAAATCAGCGTTTTTAATACGAAAATTTTACACAAAAAATCGAACGTTATAACTACGTCAGTATTATATGACTACGTAATGTTGGGCCTCTATGGAGCTGGACATTTTTTACTTTTAATAAATAATTTACTTTAGGACACTAACACCCGATTCATATGAAACTTAAAACAAACGAAGTATGCAGTTCTTATGATCCTATGAAGTGCAGTAAGTAAACTATCGTATTCAAGTCTTGTTGTAGAAACATTTTGTAGTACCACATAATCCAATGCGACAAATCGAACAACAAACTGAACGTTATCGCAAATCAAGAGAGGCAAAAGCAAGTGCAAGGCAAAGAGAAGTATTGAACTAAACTTGGGTACTAAGGCTAGAAGGGCCGACGCCCACAGCTCAATACTGCGCTGGAACATATAAATACATAATACAAGCGCAGCGCTGTTGAGTGTTGAATCTTATTTAAAGGAGTATAAGTTCATTAAATTATCTTGTTACAATTAAATAACGAGTGTGTTTTTTATAATTATGTGTATTTATGTTCTTTATTTTATTTGCAACTTGCACGATTAGGTAGTATTCCGTGTTATGTATACAGGACTAGTTTTGCATAAACGGTTAGTTGCTTTTCAATTCAATAGTCCAAACAATAATGACAATTTTAAAATGGTTCCAGGCAATATGTTGCATGAAATTTGTGTGCTAATTGAATTACTAATGATATAATATCCAGGAAAAAAATGCTTCGTGAACAGTTCGATAAATTACTAAATTTTAAAGTAAATTAAATATTCAACTATCTGGATATACAGTTTTTATATCCAGCAGCATTCATATTTACGTCCCTAGATAAAAGCAGTCATTTCTATTTGAACTTAACCGCTGGTTATATAATTGTACTGAACCGAAAATAAAATAAATAAAAAGTGACGTAACTTAGTTGTTACGAGTATAATGGCAAAAAGTTTAGGACCTCGAAATCACGAATGGTTCGTACTCCAGCCATGTCGAACATCCAGGTCGTAATCGTTATGCGGTTTGACAATGTAAGTATAAGTACCTATAGAAATTCTATCGCGCGAACATTGGAATAATAATGCATGGATCTTAGTTACCCGAGTGGAGTAACGCGAAAGAAGGTTGACACATGCGATGAGCATTGGCAGACCGCACACGATAGCGTATGCGGCGGCTTCACCCGCCGGCGGGAACCGGGCGTCATTGAGGTCAGATTGATATGTTAGTTGAAGTGGAATTTGAACTGGAAGGGCGAGCCGCCTTGTTGGAAGTGGTGGAAGGGGTTGTTGAAGGGCCCGCCGCCGCCGCGCTGCGCCTCGGGGTCCAGCGGGTCGACGCCCGCGTCGAACTGCGCGCGCTTCTCGGGGTCGGTCAGCACCTGCGCCATGCCGTAATATGAAAAAATGCCATCCAAGGAGACGCGCCCCCGTCTCTTTCCCACACACGTGCAGCGTAATAATGGTGCTTTATGGCAGGGTGGTGGTTAAAACGTTGCTCACTTATACTACACGTGATTAGACAGAGGAATGGAGCGCATCTTCAGAAATTACAGATCTAAATTCCAAAGCAAAACTGAAGTATTTACGCTTAGTACTAGTTAATAAAATTTTCGAAAATATGTCCTAACTCGATCAGCTATGCAATAGAAGATTTGATTAATATTAGTCACTTGGCACCAGTAATGGTAGATACCTCTTTGGCTGCAGCAATGTCTATGAATTTCTTCTCAGCGACCTTCTTCTCATCGCCTTGGTAATTGTCAGGGTGCCACTTTTGCGCAGCCTTCCGGTACGCTTTGGTGATCTCCTGCTTGTTAGCGGTCCTGTACCAAAAATAAATGAAAAGTAAAAATCAAGTATTCATTGAAATCGTAGTCTGATTCGTAGTTTAAATAAAAGGACAGTGGCTGAACTCACCTCTTAACTCCTAAAATCTTATAATAATCTCTTTGTTCAGATTGTTTCTGTAATTTTTGGGCGCGGCTGAGTCCATCTTTAGCTCTCTGGAAGCTTTCGTCTAATTCTAAAGCATCTTTGTACATGTGTATGGCTGAAATAAACAAATATATTATCACATTAGGTATTTACGTTTATCAGGTGTTTTATAGTTTGTAATTTACACTTTATTACAATGATAACGTAGGTAGCGATAGTAAGAATCCCAACGGCGTAACTGCTAAGAGTTTCTATCCATTCAGATTTAGTAATTTAATTTAACAAGTTTTGAACCTGTGACATCATCAATACAAATAATCATGCCAAGCAAGTGGTGACAGCTGGTAACGGGTTAATTTTCAAAGTTAACAAAATCTAGACAAATGGCTTGTATTTATTGTAATAAATCCAATACCAAGGCATATGCCTCACCGCCGCCGTCGCTGCATGTGATCGCCAAGAAAACAATTATCGGATTCCGCCCGTGCAGGGGATTGGTTGCTCTGTGCGTCACATGCAGCGACTGCGGCGCCAGTGTGGTATGGGCCATTACGCGTGGCGCCCAGCAGCTATTGAACTAAGTTTCTTTATACAGCTATAGCTGCTAATCTAGCCATACTGATCAAATGTACCAAGTTGGAAGTTAGTGGCATTGCATCTCGACACTACAACATAATCTACCCTAATCAACATCTGTAGATTGTCTTAATTTCCAGCGTTGATATTATTTATAGCTTACCAACTTACCATCATCAAACATTTCGAGTCCGACAAGCGCGTCGGCGCGGTCGCAGAGAACTCCCGCGTCAGGTTTTATCGCCAGCGCGCCCGCGCAGTGGCCCAGCGCCTCAGTGTACTGCTCTTCCTATGAATACATTACCCATGATAACTTGATAGCATTATTGTTCAACAATGCATAAATAAATAACGTCGTGCATCTGAAGCTATATTACTAAATATTCATTTGAAAGTCGCTCTATCAAATTTTTCTTCCAGATGCCGTTAAAATGACACGCTAGAAAAAACTCTCGGTAAACTGAAATTTTTTTTTGATACTGTTTACTTATAATTAAAGGCATTAAAATATACTAGGTTTAGTCAAACTACAGTGACGCTTATGTTGTTACGCACAGAACTCTAAGCTTCGATAGCAAATTAGTCAACATTTTTTTTTCAAATATCAAGTCAGCACAAAAGTAATTACATACCTTAGTTGCGCAGCTGCAAAGCCATCGTTTCGCCTCAAACACAACCAAAGAGACTTCGTCTTCAATTTTAAGAACCTTTTCTGCACTGCTCATACACTTAGCATAGTCTCTGGCTTCACTCAGCTCCTCACAGTCCAGTAGTAACTTGTCTACTTTCTTTATTTTCTTATAAAAGGGGAAACACTTCTTATGTTCAGGGTCCAATTTAAGGCACTCACGCACTTCCTATCGGCAAAAAAAAACATTTTCAATGTACCTCCTACACTAAATTAATTACAAGTTTGATGACAAAGTTTATAGGGTTAATGGTTACCTTGAGAGCATCACTGACGTGGCCCAGCTGATACAATAGAGTAGCTAATCTGAAATAGCCGTCAGTAGAATCTTGTTGAAGACGATTTACGGACCGAATGTCAGACACCGCCGAGAAGAGATCGTTCTAGAAAAAAATACATAAAATTAAAATATTAGGTCACATTTAAATTAAGTATATTACTACACATTGTGTCCAATTTTTTTTCATAATTTATGTAGAGTGAAGAAACGAATAAATTTTTGCCGAGGGGATTCGCCCTGTTCAGGTGTAATGTTAGATGTGGAGCTTTCTGACTACAACAAGATTTTCCAGTATAAAACAAGCAACCTCACTCACTAACAAACAAATATGTAAAATTGTAGGTGTAAAAAAGTATTACCATTGCGATGTAGCATTCAGCGCGGAGTTGCCTCAGCTGCGCGGACCAAGGCGAGACCTCGAGTAGACGAGTGGCGAGCTCCGCCGCCGCCCGGTGGTCGCCGCCGCGGTAGTAAGCTTCGACTAATCGCATCTCTTCCATGTACTCGTCGATTTTGTGGTACTGCGCTATAGCCTCTTCGTTGTATGGATCCGCATATGTCTGGTATAAAAATAAAAAGGTTGCTTCAAACTTTCGTTTGTTTTGGAATGCGTACGAACAACTGTTTTATTTATTTACAATCACAGCGGCGCGGCGACATTACACATCAAAAAGTCATAAAAATAATATGAAATCCTTCAAGAGTCAGTACAAATTACATAGCATTCATAAATTTTGTCGCAAGGCAGCAGTTTCTATGGCTGATCAGCTTATGGTTACACATCTTTCATAGCTCTAATTATTTGAAAATCAGAATCACTATTAAAAACCTAACACATTATTTCTACTGAGGCACAAATGTATAACAATGATACCATATTATTATAATAACATGCGGCGTTTCCAATGCAATTATTCCGCTATACATATGCTCGTGCATTGTAAATCCATAAACGCGTGCATGTAATTCAATAAGTAGGTGTTGAGATTTTAATATTGTGAACCATTCTTTTGACATTAGTCATTTACTAATGTGTTTGGAGTATCAAAGAGTTTTGAATTTTGTATTTTGTTACTAAAAATACATAGATTGTTCCATCAAAATTGTGTTTCTGTGAGGTGGCGGGGTTAGAGTACCACCTCTCCATTTCTTCCGTGGGTCTTATTTGTGGCGACCAAGGAAAATAGGTTTAGGTATATTCTAGGCAATCTGTCACTATTATACCTATCACTTTTATCTCACTTGAAACCTAAGCATTATGCTAAAATTGGCTATAAAGCGTGAAGTAGTTTTATACATACATACATACATAACATAACCATCACGCCTTATTCCCTGCGGGGTAGGCAGAGACAACAGAGCGCCATTCGCATCTATTCTGACATACTTCTCTCGCTTCACTCACATTCATAACTCTTAGTTTTATCTATGTACCGTTTTGTGTGCTCTGGCTACCTATTTTGGAAACACACCCTTAATGTATGTATTGTACAAAGCATTTTTTTACAATGGTTAATCCTTCAAGATGTTAAGATGCAACATATTTTTGGCCATATTACAAGCAATTTTTACATTACATACGAAATATTTAATGTACCGAACTTAAAACCACGCAACACAATTGTATTCGATTAAGTTGCGTAGCTAAGCAATGTCGCAGTATGTAATAGAATAATAAAACATGTTAAGAAATATTCATGCTTTATCAGTGTGAAATTACCTAAGCATTGCATATACAAATAACATTGTTTTCTTACATTTCAATAAGCACATGTCTGTTTATTGTATACAACAGTCGCAATACAAACAAGTCAGTGGATTAATGTTTCTTCAAATATCAAAATACGAAATATGACTATATACCTAATTATAATTACCAATGATACTTAAGAGTCCTATAGATACTGATAGTGAAGTTAAATTGAAAAATTATTTAATCATACATACAATCACGCCTGTGTTCCCAAATGGGGTAGGCAGAGCACACGAAACGTGACATAGACAAAACCATTATTATGACCATATCACGCGTAGCAGCCACTTCTAGCATAGTTTTAGGTTTGCAAAGATAGAAGAGGCACAATAGTGACAGGTTGCTAGCATGTCGCCTAAAACATACCAACACCTATTTCTTCGGTTGCCTCTTATGACATCCTCAGGAGAAATGGAGAGGTGTTTTTCTATCCTAACACAGCACAACAATGTTAAGAACTTTGTAGTTAATTTTATAACAGAACTTTCTTAATTGTTTTAGTAACCACTTGATCATTTTCATACGTCCTATTTATGCACTCCTGAAGAATTATACCCTCATTGTTAAGATAAAACCCACAGATTGATTAAAATATACTAAATGTAAAAAATACCTTTACCTACATTGACGCATAATACTAACAGGTTTATGATCTGTCATTTACCTATCTCTATTAAGCCAAACCAATCAATATGTTGAATACTGGGACTGGATGTTAATGTACCAATATTTATGGGGGCGTCCATAAATTACGTGAGGTGTTATGGGGGGGAGGGGGTAGAGTCAAATCTCATCTAATCTCACGTTGGGGGAGGGGGGGGTCACGGCAAATATCACGCAATTTTTTTTGTTGTTTGAAAATAACAAAAAAACTACTATTTTGGTCCATTTAATCCAGATGCCTAAAGTCTTAAAAACCGAAGTGCGAATGTGGATGGCGCTTTACGCTTGACACTTCATGAGTGTATTGGAACGAAGAACAATAAAAGTTTTTTTTAAGTTACGTCATTCACTTTATTTTATTTTTTCAAATAAATATGTTTTTTCTTTTTACAATAACAATTCAACGCGTTTATTAAAAATTTCACATGAGATTTGGGGGGTGGGGGAGGGGGTTGAATAAAATCTCACGACATCTCACCAGGGGGGGAGGGAGGGTCAGAAAATTGAATAAAACATCTCACGTAATTTATGGACCCCCTATAATCTGTTTTTGCAAAAGATCAACAACTTCAAAAACAATAAAAATAATTGTAATGCATCCTTAAGAGGAGGTGTGTGCTCAGTTGTGGGACAAATTTAGACTGCATTATAGTTATAAATACAAATCATATTCTTGACAATAAATTCAAGTTTGTCAATGTGTATTGTGTGGTAATTTTTTTTGAAATACATATTTATATAATTGTATCTTTGAATCTTTAAAGAAAACATCTATACCTATTTAGTTAAAAATTGCAGATTTCAAGGTTGTAAATGTAAAGTATTGATTAATAGTGGACACTGGACATTAAATTGCTTCAGTAATTATGAAAATATGAATAAGATGACAATGTGAATTTTTCTAGAATGACAACAGGAACAAAGCAAACAACAAAAACAGTACAATAAAGACAAAAACTTGCTATCAACAGCTCTGTAATTGAACTGGCATCTGCTAGTAATTGTTTGAATGTATGTATGTGTGTGTGCTTAAGTCGCTTCTGTAAACATAGCCACCAACAATGGGAGAGATAATATTTTTTAAGTTTTATCCACAATCACAAATGTGCCTTTTAACTGTGATGAATACTTTGCATTATTGAATATACTAAATTTTACTTACAACTTGCAGAAAATCTTCCTTAGCTTCTCTGTATTGTGCTAGTTTGAGGTAGACATTGGCACGTTGCAGCTGAGCTGATGTGAAGTCTGATTTCAGTTCTAGTACCTAATAACAAACAATATTAAGGTACTTATCACACAAATAAAAGGAAAACATTGATATTTCAGTAGGAAAACGAATAAAATGAGTGAAGGACTTCAAAAGCATACCATTTTATACTCATTATTAGTTGACAAGTGAGGAAAACAGAGTCAAAGCACTAACAAATTGTTCGGGCCACTGGTTGGAACATTGTAGGTGAAATAAAACAAGTTTATTCAGTTAGAATTGTTGATTACAGGCAATTCAATAAGATAAATTAGTATTAGTACTTAGTCTTTTAGTATTTACCTTGGTGAAATCTTGCAGAGCAAATTTGGCTTTCCCAAGCGCATAGTATACAGTACCACGCTTGAAATAAGTTAGATAGTTGTGTGGATCTCCCTCTATCAAAGAAAAAAAAATAGTTTACTTATTTGTACCCAATGATAGAATAAAGCAAGTTTGAAAACATACACAGGTGCAACAGAATATGTTTTTTTTTCATACAATACAGAAAGGTACTGGTGTCGCAGTTAGTGACATAATTATTTTAGGAATAGATGTGAGGTACAAGCTCTGCAGGACACTTACCGACAGCTGCATGGTAGTGCGTGAGTGCATCAGAGAGCTGCCCGCGAGCCAGGAAATCTCTTCCCAGCTCCAGGTGCTTGTTTACCTCCGCCGGAGTCGCACAATCTGAAACTGTTCGACGCATAAAAATTAATAAAATCCCCGCAATACCTACATCAAAAATCAGGCCAATAGCGGTCACTTGTAAACTCACATTCTAGTACTATTTCTAGAACTAATAAAACTAGGCATGGTGTTATCTTGTTCCAATTTATATTCACTAGGTAGTCCATCATTAAATTTAATTCTTAAAATCGCTGATCTTATAGTGAATTACATGTAATTTCAATACAAACTAATTAGTTGACAGAGCCACTATCCATCTTTCCTTCGGCACTTTTCGTGGTCTGTCCTGATTGGTCCAAATCAGACATTTCAAAATCGTACGCTCGTTAGTTATTTGGTCAAGACAGAAAAAAAACGTTTGCAAGCACAAAACAAAATACATAGATACAGTATTTTTGACAGCTTAGTTGGTGCCCGCGACATCGACCCTGTTGTTTATCTTCAAAAGATGTATTTTCCTTATAATAACAATTTCAACAAAAAAACCTCCCTCTTTACGTTCAGCCGTACCGACCGATAAATTCACCAAAATGATCTAAAATAATGTCACTTTTCTGTTATCTATCACTGTGTGTATGGATGGCAATTTTTATACAAGAGTACCCAAATGTTTCGTTGACATATATTATTACAATTTAATTAATTCGTTTTAGTTAAGTGCGCACATCGCTCTTTACCCACTACAAAAATCTTGCTGTTATACTTATAGTTAACTATACCAGTTATTAACTGAGATGATTTTGTTTTCTGTTCTACTTATAAGCATTTGCCTGGAATTAATGTATAATCAGAAATAAAAAAAATACAAGAAAAAAAAACTAGAAATAAATAATTATTTTATTTTATTTTATTTTATTTATTGGAGAAACAAACAGCAATAAATGTACAGAAAAACACAAGTCTTACGTATAATTTATCTAACTAACATGCATTTATTCCCTAAAACAGTTCTCACTAAAACATATATGGTTGTTCGTAACGCACTCAGGTACAACCAACACCATGGCAAGCCACTGAGCAAAACAAAACTTAGGTGCAAAACATCATTAATCGCATGATTAAATAAGTATTTGAAAACTGGTACAATAGGGTTTTTGAACATTTTTGAAATATACTTTTCATAAATTCTTCATTATGTAATAAACACGATATATTAGTATTTCCGGATTCTTGTCTGTATTAACAAAGAAAATAAATATTAAAGTTCCAATTCTCAAACTCACGCCAAAAACGCTGATTGACGTCACATGCAAGTAAACAAAGGCACCACACAAAGAAGCTGTCAAAATTGTCATGTCAAATTATCAATGTCCACTTTGACCACGGATACCTTTCATGGTATGTGACGTCATCAATAAATCGCAAGCGTTTCAGTCACAGATACATTATTAACGAATATTAGAAATTAATAGAACAAAATACTCTAAAAATGCATAATATTTTGAACAAAAGAAAGTGAAATATGTTTAATTTTCCTATAATCTGTTAGGATGGCCACAAATTATAGTTTATTTTTACTGTTGTCAAAGAACCTATTCCACATGTATCAAGGCACAATCGAATAGGTAGTTTTCCATAAAACATTTTAAAACTTTATTTTTAAATTGTGACTTTAACTCACCAAAAACACTGTTGACTGAAACAGTTCAACAGAGCCTTTAATTTAATCGGATCTCGGCGCCTCTGTTCACACTAGTCGGCTGTCGGCAACGACCAACGACAATGTGAAGATGTGAAATGTGAACGAGCGAACGCGACGCACGGGAGATACAGTACAGGGGGTGAGGCGCGATCGTGGTCGGCCCGACATTCGATTTGATGTGAACAGCGCGCCCGGCACGATTTTTTATCGGCGTGCGGGCTCGCTAAACGCCCGACAGGCCGACATTTTATGTCGGATCCGATTGTCGAGCGTGTGTGAACAGCTTCATATAAAATGTACTGCCGCTACGACACCCGATTAAAAATCAAGCCAACGCCCGACATGGTGGAAACGGGGTCTAAAGCGGACAATTACAATTAGACTTGGCAATTTTTTATGTGTGTTTCTTTTCATTGAAGCAACGTGAGACTGACACTTTAAGTTGTTGTCATGAAGTAACTTAAAATTTATTTCAACTAATGAAATTTTTAATAAATTTAAATATGAACACTGATTTCGTTTACGTAGTTAGTAATTTTATTCACCAACGTCAATTTGTGTTGTTTTGGGTTTCTGTGCGTAAAATGGACCTCACTGACAATGTTGCCAAAATGAAATATTGAAAAAATTAAAGGTAATATTGAAGCACGAGGGTTGTTGCAATTTGGAAATGCTTTTATTTACATTACTCTAATGAGTCTAAAGCATTTTTTATATTAATTTAATTTTTGTACGTTAACCAATAAAATAACAACTTAGTGGTTAGTTGAAGCCAGGAATGTTGATGAAATCATTTGTACGAGTTAATACTTTTTAGACTTGCGGACTTACTTAAGTGAATTAAGATTATACAGATTAATTTTAACAGAAAACTTCTAGTTGATGGTTAATAGTCGTCAAAACAGTGTCAGGGTAATTTGTATTATTGAAGCTTACCACATTACGCTGCTGTAGTGTTATGAAGTTTGGCAACACCGGTTCTCTTTCTTTCCACAAATAATTTCCGGTTAGTGTGCCATAATTTTTTAGTTATTTTAAATAAAACAAGGTTTGGACATGAAATAAATCCCTACAGTTGTGTTAAAACTTATCTTCAATCGTTTACTATTATTGGTGGCGCTGGATTACCAATTTTTATTCAGATATTTTGTGATTATTTTAGATTTGGTTGTCAGTCAACATAACCCTTGAAGCATACAGACGTGAGTAGAAGTGTGCATGTCAGGACTAACAGTACAGTGATATTCCAGGAATGGCTGACACGCCGGCACCCGCGCCGAAGGCGAAAGCGCCTAAAACCAAGGCTCCCAAGGAGAAAGCCGCCAAGGCAGCGCCTGCGGCACCCGCTGAACCTCCGAAGGCGATTCGCAAAGTGTCTTCAAAAGCACGACATGGCCGGCTCTACGCTAAGGCCGTCTTCACTGGCTACAAACGTGGTCTGAGAAATCAACATGAGAACACAGCTTTGTTAAAGGTACGTTTTGATTGATTATAATGCAATTGCGAGATACTGATCTAATTAAATCAGGTTAGGTTAGTCTCTAAAAGTTTAGTCCTCTCTGATCTGTTATAATATAAAGTGCTAAGCGAATTTATTTCGTTAGAAAACTTGCTGGTTAACTTAGAATATGCAATGTAAGTTGTCTAAATGATGCCTTCAGACATTTGAAACCTGAACAATACATGTGGTTTTACTTAAACTGATAAACAACAATGTTTATCAATGATTAGGAATATGTTTACATTTTTATTAATACAAATAAATGTCTTTAGATTGAAGGAGCCCGCGGTAGGGAAGATGCCATGTTCTATGCTGGCAAACGATGTGTATATGTATACCGTGCCAAGAAAAGGACTCCCATTGCTGGAGGCCCTCGTGGCAAGAAGACCAAGCTGCGCGCAATCTGGGGCAAGGTGACCCGTCCCCATGGGAACTCTGGAGGAGTTCGTGCCCGCTTCAAGTCCAACCTCCCAGCCCACGCCATGGGACATAGGATAAGAGTGGTAAGTACTATAAACATTACAGTAGGATATTGCAAAGCCTTTGTTACCTTAAGATGTTATCTAAATTTAAGTCTTATCTTTTTTAATTTTTTGTTATTATGTCTGTCAGAAAATAAGCTTGTGATCTATTCTCTGCTAAGCTTGCAGGGAATGAGGCATGTTTGAGTATTTTATCTCTACAATTATGGCCCCGTGATATATTTGGTCAATATTTTAATTACTTGGGGTAAGTTCATGCATCACTTTTCCATGAGAAAGATGCTGGGAACTACTGTTGTTCTTATCTGTTGTTCTTTATTGCACATGGGGGTGGTAATGCATTTTTTTCATTGAACTCGTGAACTTTTTGTCATAGAACAAACAAAAAGTAAATTACTTTTACATTTGTGCATGCACGCAAATATATATTTGCTATGGTTGTTGTAACAATTGAGGTTCATGTGGAAATAAACTAACCTGAAATTAACCTCAACTAGTTGTCACATGTGCAAAGTTTGTTCGGATGCTACTTGATAAAGTGTTCATGTTTAGTGACGTTTTTAACGTAAATTATGTTTAAACTAAAACTGCATCACCCTTCTTGTTTCACTGGTTGTTTACCTCTCAACTTCATTTATAAAATATGTATTCAGATATCTTTTATTTATAGTCTATCTGGGATCTAAAATTTCATTAGAAACAACATTGTAAAGATTTCAACACACACACACACACACACACATGCACACGTACCAATTTAACACTTATGGACAGTATGCCTATAGTCCCATACCCCATGGGTTACAATATTCAATTACAAGCATAAAACTAAATGCAGTGACCATCTATGTATGTGTTTATAATGTTCTGTATTGTGTTGTTGAGCTAGAAAATGGCTTAACTTATTTTATTACATTGCGGGGCTGAGTAACATGAACTAGGCAAATTTTTACATAGTTTTAGTACACAGGCAAGGGATTCTGAGTAGGTGTTAAAAGAAAATAGACTGCTGCATGTCGTGTGTCATGTTATCTGACCACTTAAGCTCAAGTAGAAGATGCCATGAAGGTCTAAAGAGTTCCCTTCAAGTTGCAGATTAAAAAAAGAAAACAGATCTAATACTTGTTTTAAATAAATGATATTAAAAAAATTACCATAAACATTGGTATCCCAAGCTGTCTACAATGTGTTATAAGGTAAACATCCCTGTGCTCGACACTGACCCAATACTTGGTACTTGCAACCTTATGTCAAGTAAGACAGGTGACAAATGGGTGTCATCTATTGGGTGTTGAGGTGTCGATCATTGGGACTTCTACCTTATTTAAATTCAAAATGGAATGATAGTAAACAAGTTTATGCCATCTATTGAAATGTATTTAAATGCTGGACTGTACTGCAGCAATCCAAGTTATCAGACTCAAGTCAACTTCAACTAAGCTCCAACCAAGTCTGTGACAAGTCTCAGACCAAAGGACAATTCTCACTTTTGTATAATTTGTAACTATTATCTATACAGCCTTTTCAGCTGTAAAAGTCCCTTGGACAATATTACCCATAATATGTGTTTTGTTTGGGTGAATGCCAACTCTAATAAGTTTTTTTTTCCTTTTTTCAGATGCTGTATCCTTCCAGGATCTAAGAACCTCCTGTTATTATAAGCGTAATAAAATCCAAAAAAATATTTTTCTTTGTTTTATTTCTCAGCAATATAGAACGTCAAGTTTATCCCTATGTAAGAAAATGTTCCACTCTAACCTAGCATGTGCGAAAGGGCGACAACAGCTTAACACATTCAGAACCAAGGATCCGGCTCCCGGGTTCTTCAAAACATTCGCGAGATACCGAGAACCCGGTAGCCGGGTTCATCTTGTACTAGTTACAGACTACTCGGTTCCGCGCAGATGTTTTGATTTTAGGCGTGGTCGTGAATGTGTTAACCTTGCTCTATCATGTTTTATATTCTAGTGTGCTTTCGGTATCTTTCAAAATTTGAGTTTCAGCTTGGATTTGGCTAAATCAAACCGAAAGTGACACGTATCGCGCTTGTATACCCAAATATGGTAGGCAGAGCACGCGAAACGTTACATAAGACATAACTACATGTTACATTACGCAGCCTCATTAGATGCGTCCTAAGGTTTTGGAGATGTGATCTAATGTTTTGCCTCAAATTCCCAAATTTTGCACCTTAGGTCATTCAGAACTTATTAACTCATTCATGCTTGTTCAAATTCAAATAAGTTTTATTCTAATTTATTATAGTTTCAAAAGGTACGTATAACGGTCGTAAATATACCTACCACTTCAATTCTGGCTAGTTTGTTGCCGACAACTACACTAGGTGAATTGATGTAGGTCCGCGAAAAAAGGATTGATTCCTTTTTCGTCACATTCCTTTTTCGTCATATTCCGTTTTCGCCATATTCTTGTTTCGGCACATTTTTGTAAATAAGTTATACTATGAAATACTAGTCTTTTGTCTTCTATTTTTATGATTAAAATATAATATTTTACTAATAAATATTATTTTATTTTATTACGCTAGCAAAGACACAAGTATTTCGTAGTATAACTAATTGAAAAAAATGTGCCGAAACAAGAATATGGCGAAAACGGAATATGACGAAAAAGGAATCAATCGAGAAGCTCTCGACGAGTGTGTACAGCCGCCATTATGATGGGCAAAGCAAAGTGGCTGGCAAGAGATCAGCAAGGCGCCGGAAAAAATCGTCGGCGTAATATCCGGGAATGGACAGGCATCAGACATAGACCGATTTGCGGAGCGGACAGCTGGCCTTCACTAATTGGAGATACACTAAGAAGACTACAGAATTTCAGATTTTGTGATGAGTAGGTAGGTTACCAAGTTGACAATGTTGTCATATACCTACATACATATTATAAAACATAATACCTTACCTAGTCGTCTCTTACGACATTTACGGAAGACATGGAAATTTTGAAATTATATTATAATGTTATTTGGGTTATTGGGCGACGTAGCCAGTGGACGGTTGCGTCCGTCCGGCCGCGCATTCCGCGCGCGCGCACCAGCCCGGAACACGCTTGGCCAACGCACACGACGCTCCACGAGGGTGACCATGGTTCTTTGTCAAGGGAACAGGTATGCCCACATATTTACTTACTTCCTTGAATGATTTTGTGTTTACATACATACTTGGTAGCAGCACTTATAAAGCGGGTACGGTAACATAGGTAGGTACTAGGCAGTAGCGTAGCTAGGGGGGGGCGGCGGGGGCGGTCCGCCCCGGG